>KN361153.1:15484-26406 GCA_000785685.1 Uromyces viciae-fabae | reverse complement strand
CTCAAAGCTCCTCTTTCAACTTTTCTTTATTTAACATCTCTCAGAAAAACATTCCACAAGCCATTAAATACTTCAAAATCCGCTAGCATTGAATTAGTTCTAGTGTATTCAAAATCAATATTACCAGCAATCACTTGAGCTCAAATGAAGTGATAGCAAAGGTTCATATGCTTTGTCTTGAAGGAAGAATGATTAGACTCATTCTTGGCAAGAAGAATAGCGCTCTGATTGTCTTCATGTATTGTCAATGGACAAGGAGTCTTAATGTCACGAGCAGTTTCAGAGACCATTCTAAGCCAAGTGAGTTCTTTGGACATTTCCATAATTGCTATATATTCAGCTTCCGTCGAAGAAAGAGACTCAGTAGACTGTTTCTTAGATCGCCAGGAAATCAAATTGTTCTTCCACAAGACAAGATAGCCAGTAGTTGATCGACTAGTAATAGGTCAGCTAGCCCAGCTTGCATCTACATAAGAAGTAATCTTCATTTCATCAATGTTCTTTCTTAGATTAATTCCAAAATCTTTGGTCCCCTTGAGATATCGGAATGCATGGACTGCCGCATTCCAATGAGTAATTCCAGGCTCTTTAAGAAATTGAGACAGAAATCCGACTACAAAGGTGATATCTGGACGAGTAGTGATACTTAAATAATTAAGAGCACCAACAAGTCCTCAGTAGTTGAAATCGATCTTGGCAAGTTCATCAATTTCAGCTTTGGATGCTTTGACAAGTTTAGAGCCGGGTTTCATCGGAGTAGCAAGAGGAATGTCATTAGAGCATCCGTTTTCATTATGGTTTCTAGGATGTAATGAGTTTGGGTTAGTCTGGATTCGCTAATCCACTGAGATACTCTCATCCCTAGAAGGTGTTTTGCTTCCCCAAGGTCCTTAATTTTAAATTGTTTGGATATCATATCCTTAAACATTTGCGGATCTTTACTAAAAATTGTGATATCGTCTACGTGGACATATAACCAAGTATTCGCCGACCAGAATACACACGGCTCAGAATAGCTTCAATTAAATCCTAAAGATAGAAGCCAAGACAAGAGAGTGAGGTGCCAGGCTGTTGAATATTTTTACTCATGTTTTCCAATTCAATTCAGGCGACCTCTGTGAATACTTCAATTTTAGAATCAAACTTGAATATTTAAAGAATTCTACTACCACTTGAAGATTTTCTTTTTCGCCTGATTTTCTTACTACATTACTTGAAGACTCATCTTTAATCCTCAAGTAACTCTCATTATCAGGAAAATTCACTTCAAGTAATCTCAAATCCTCGGTATTTAATCAATTCTCTTATTCCCACTTGGAAAACTTTTTGCTCATCAATTTTTTCTTTTTTATTGTTAAAAGACTATTTATCTCAAATCTTCAACTTACTTCACATCAATATCCAGACCACTGCTTCTATCTTGTCACAAACTCTACTGGTATTCATTTTCTTGTTACTCTTAATTTTTATTATTGTTGCTCATCTTTTTATACATTCCTTTATAACTACCTAAATTAGTTTTTCCAACTCGACAAATAAATCTACTTGCTTGCACATCCTTTCTTCAGAGTATCTTTCCTGTTCTTTTAGGTATATCTTTTTATCACGTTCTACTTTCTTCATTTGTTTTTATTTTTTATTTTATTTTTATTTTTGCTGAAATATATTTCTTTTAGTCATGTAAAATCAATACAGGCTTTAGGAGCTTGTTTTAAACCTTAAAGTGCCTTCTTAAGCAGTAGAAGCTCATTTTTGCCAACATCGAGTCCTCAAGGTGGATTTAGAGTTATAAGTTCGCGGATAGGAGCATTCGGAAACGCACACTTCACGTCAATTTGGTGAAATTGTAAGTCATGAAGGAGTGCAAAATTGATGAGCATTCTGAGGGATACAAGCTTCCCGGAAGGGGCAAAGGTCAAGTTATAGTCCCTCCCAAACACCTCTTTAAACCCTTGCACGCACAATCGAGCCTTAAATTCTTCAGGCTGATTGGAGGATTCGGGTTTGATCTTTAAGACCTAAGTGCAGTTGAGGGGCTTTTTTTCTTTGCTTCTCTCGATAATGTCCCAGACTTCGTAGCTTTCAATGTTTTTAATTTCATTTGATATAGCCTTCAGCCACTTTGATTTGTCTGGGTGAGCTTGTATTTCCTTATAATTGAGGATTTCAGAGTCGATGTCAGACGCATTTGCCTCAGCATCCACCCCACGTCAATTATGAAATACTATATTCTCGGGACAGATGTCCCCAATGATCTCCTTAGACGGTCGATCAATCGTAGTTTCTTGTTTGGGAAACGGATGAAAAAGGCAATCATCTTCATTTTCGACCTCACGTAGATCAATCTGCTCAAACGTGTTGAAGTAGAAACTGGAGTCATCAATGGACTCATTCACAAGTGATGAGAAAACCGATTCATCGAAAGTAACATCCCGAATAACACATACAACCTTAGATTTGATCTTGAGAATTTGATAGCTTGAAAATTCATTCGCATACCCAAGAGAAATGCCCCTTTTGGTAGTGGTACTAAGCTTTGCCTTTTGATGGGTTTCAGGAACTAACACAAAGCAAAGACACCCAAAAGTCCGAAGTTTGTTCAAGTTGAAATCCTTTTTAAAAAATGTGGAGTAGGGAATTTGAAACTTGCGAGTACTCGAGGGTAAAAAATTGCACAGATCGGTGGGAGTCACGATAGCTTCCGCCCAAAACCTCGGAGACAAGTTCGATTGAGAAAAGATACATTTAGCTTTATCGAGGATGGCTTGATTAGAGAGTTTGGCCATTCGGTTATTTTGTGGGGTGTAAGGCGGAGAAAAATGTTGCACTATTCCCTTCTGAAGACAAAATTCTTCAAAAAATAGATTCTTTAATTCGCCTCCGTTATCCAATATAATTTGTTTGACTGAATTGCTATTGATTCTCGGCCCAAGCAATGAAAACTTGGAGTTTTTCCAAGGATTCAGACTTATGCTTTAAAAGACGTACAGCCTTGTAACCGGAGAATTGATCCACAATTGTTAAGAAGAACTGACAACCACTAACTGATTTGGTCTGAAAAGGGCCCACGGGATCAAGGTGAATAGCTTCTAAGACATTCAAAGCAGGTTCGAAGCTTCCCTTGAATGGAAGTTTAGTTGATTTGCACATGATACATGTTTCGCATTTGAGTACCGGATCAATATTTGGAATGAGCTTCTTTAGACATGAGTTGTTAGGGTGGCCTAATTGAGCACGCCAGTCTATAGAATCCGTAGAAGTTTGGAAGCATTCCGCCGATTCTTTAGAGATAAACGGATTCTCTAGCTCATATAAGTTATTCTTTATCTTGCCAGCCAGTTCAAGGCTGTTATCAAAACACATAGAGAATCGATTTGAATTCTTGTTTATAATGCAAGAATGATTGAATAATCGATTTTGAGAGATTAGAGGTCTGTGAAGATCATGAGCGAGAAGAACCTTGTTTAACTTAAGAATGGATCCGGAACGATCCTTAATGTATGCTTCTCCCATCTCGACTGATTTCATCTTTTGACGATGATTACCGGTATTAATATCAATATTAACTACTTTGGTTTTAATGAAGCAATTTGGGTCATTCACCATATGGTGAGAGGCACCTGAATCTATGATAGTGGGTCTAGAGTCTTCGATTCCAACGTTAATATAGGCGGAAACATCAACATACTCGGTTTCAGGTTCCACGGAAGCGGCAATGTTTGCCTCAGCATCTCTTTTAAGTCTAAGAGCTTGCGTTTCTTCATCCGAAAGTTTGAAGCACCTCCAAGCAGGATGGTTAGCTTTCGGATTATGTTTTCCTTTAGAACATGGATGAAGAGGAGGAGTGCGACCGGATTCAACCTTTAGAGCGGATGCTGAGTCTTCTTGTTTGACCTTAGTTTCAACTTTAGTTGTAGAGGGATTTTCTCTGATTTCCTTCATATAAATGAGCTCTTGAAGTTTCATTAATGTTTGATTAGGATGGATAATAACACTTTCGTTCATGATTAAATTGTCCACCACGTTCCATAAATCACGTGAGAGTTTCGCAAGGATTGAAATAGAAATAATGTCGTCGGGAATACCCAGTTGCACAACGGATATTTCTTTTATCATCTTTTGACATAGGCCAATATAATCTTTCAGATTACCTGAGTATTCAAAACGCATGACAGCCATACCCTGGCCTTATTATTGATAGATTCCGAAGCAAATCGTTCGGTGATTGCATCCCAGATTTGATCAGGTTTGTCTTCATTTTCAGTTGTAATAACACTTTCGAAAGCTAAATCCCCTAAGTGTGAGATGAGGATATTAGCGGCTTCATGTTTCTTCTTATCGAAAGGGTTCGCAGTTTCGAAGCTTGGAACAAAAGCTTTCAATCAAGTGGTCACCGAGGAAAACATGGAGGCACCCTATTCCATTTGGAATAAAATTATCACTATCTATGCTTCAAAAAGTATTAACCATGAAGCTAGGGTGTACTTACAATATACTAGATACAAATTCAAAGATACATTATCCACTTTTATTAACGATATCACCGAATTACTACATGAATTCTCAGCCGTGAACATCAAGATGCCTCCTGATATACTTAGCTACGACATCCTGGGCAAACTCCCAGAACATCTATATCAATTAGTCGACAACATGTTAGAAAACAAGTCTCTGTTCAAGGATCCCACTCTGGTGATAAACAAGCTATAAGAACGTGTATATCATGATGAAACTAGACTTCTTGGCGGACCTGCTCCTCTATCGACTGCTACTGTCCTAAACAATCAAGTAAAGAAATCGACACTTTTTATAGCTCAGAACGGTCTTCCCATGCGCTTGATACCTGAAAAAATAATTCCAGTGTGCGGATTCAATATGGACAATCCCAATGTGAGTGGTCACTCACCAGACACTTGTTTTTTCTTGCATCCTCACCTGAAGACAAGACATAATGCGTGAAAACCTCCTAATGCAAATTACACAGAAGCGCACGTGTCCTACAGCAACACTCATCAGATAAATTCATATGGCTCCTGGCTGATTGATAGCGGTGCCTCACACCATGTGGTCAACGATAGATCTCTTTTCAACTCTCTCAAACCGACATATATAAAAGTCACTACTGGGGATCGATACTCAAAAGGAATGGTTGCAGAAGGAATTGGCTCATGCCATTATACTCTCAAGTCTGGGAAGGTTTTAATCCCAGAAAATACCTTATTAGTTCCTAATCTCACAAGAAACATTCTTTCTCTTATGCGACTATTTAAATCAGAGATAATAATGAAATGGAAGAACAATGAAATTGAGATAATTTCCGATAACATCACCCTTGATAAAGCCCAAATCGACCACGATCTACTTTTCTTCCACCATACCACAGTCAAGAAAGAAGAAAACAAGGCTTACCAATGGCATGTTCGACTGGGGCATCCCGATTCATCGCGATTACATTGACTTATTCCTGACTTATCTAAGGAGGAATTTAGTTGTGATACATGCATTCTAGGGAAGATGGTGAAATCATTGTTTGATCACCATTTCGACAAAGCCAAACATCCACTAAGTAATCTGCACGTGGATTTATGTGGACCGATACATCCACAAACACACTCAATGAAGAGGTATTTCTTAATGGTCATAGATCAATACTCCGGCTTCAAACATGTCGCCTTACTTAATTCAAAAAATGAAGTGTCAACAAAAATAATGGAGTTCATACAATTCGCCGAACGTCAAACAAACCATAAAGTTCAACAGATCAATTCAGATGGTGGGGGTGAATTTGTGGGCTCGGAACTTCAATCTTTCATCGTCAAGCAAGGGATTCAACATGTTGTCAGTCCCCCGCATACTCCTGAACTTAATGGGTTTGCAGAAAGAGCAAACCGCTCCATCCTGGACAAATTACAATGTTTGCTTCTGCACAGTAGACTGCCAGCGACCTACTGGGGTAAAGCTGCCCTATATGCTACCATTCTATCAAACCTAACGCCCTCTAAGTCGAACTCCGGCTTCAAAGCCCCTTGATTCGTTTTTATGAGCTCAAAACCAGATTTGAATCACCTCAAGCCTTTTGGATGTAAGGCATTCACCCTCATTCCAAAAGACTGCCGATCTAATGAATTATATTGTGTGGCTGAACAAGGCGTGAATTTAGGCTTCGATTTCTCAAGATGGGCCTACAAGATACTCATCTCGCATGCACGCTGTGTGTACTCCAAACATGTACGGTTTGATGAATCATCTTTTCCCGGGATTTCTTCCACATCTTCAATTGATCATACCCCAGTGTCTCTTCCCACTTTTCCTACTTTTTCGGTAAGACAGTCTAATTCTAATCTCAGAGACGATTCTCCTTCACAGATATTAAATGAATCCACATAAGAACCAGATGAACAAATTACAGTACCTGAAGATAATGATTCCTGCGACACTGAATATGTTCTGAAGAAATTAATTACTAGGGACATCTTACCCTCAAACATTGTTTGTTACCCACGAAGTCCAACTGCTCATCTGACTCAAGCCGACACTCCGACTTCTTACGCCGATGCCCTGAAATCTCCTGATGCGGAGGAATGGATGATGGTGATTAAAAAAGAGCTCAAAAACATGTCTGACTTGTCGGTATGGTCAGTTGTCAATAAACAACCAGGTGACTATTCATTGTCCTGTACCTGGGTCTTCAAGCGCAAGATGAGGGTCAATGGCGTTGAAACAGAAAAGAAAGCGCGTTTATGCGCTCATGGATTTCTTCAAAAATGGGGGGTAGACTTCTCTGAAACGTTTGCCCCCACTGGAAGGCTAAATTCTCTACGCTTATTGATTTCACAAGCCACTTCGTATGGGTGGCAGTTACATCAACTGGACGTACAAAGTGCCTTTCTTAACGCACCGCTGGAAGAAAACATCATCTTAAAAATACCGCCGGGAATCGACGAACCAGAAACCAAGGTTTTGAAACTACACAAAGCAATCTACGGGCTTAAACAAGCTCCGCCGGCCTGGTACAAAAGGATCACATCGTTTCTCAAATCAATTAACTTTAACATATCAATAGCCGACCCATGCATTTTCTACAAAACGGGTGATAAACCAATCTGGATCTATCTACACGTTGATGATCTGGCTGTCTTCGGTCCCGATGTTTCACATTTCAAACAAAAAATCAAAACTGAATTCAATATGAAAGATTCCGGGCCTGCTACATTTTTATTAGGCATGAAGATCTCAAGGACTGATTCAAACATTTTTCTCTCTCAGGATGCTTACATTGAAACACTTCTCAAA
This sequence comes from Uromyces viciae-fabae, assembly GCA_000785685.1. NCBI lineage: Eukaryota > Fungi > Basidiomycota > Pucciniomycetes > Pucciniales > Pucciniaceae > Uromyces > Uromyces viciae-fabae. The sequence continues at coordinate 19,113 of KN361153.1, read as the reverse complement.
GATTACGACATGACAGATTGGGATCAGAGCAAGACTCCTCTCAAACCAAATGTAAAACTTGATAAAGCTGATAAATCTGAAATTGAAGAATTCAAATTACTAGAAAAGAACTACAGAAGACTCATAGGCTCATTAAATTACCTTTCCACCGCCACACGACCCAATATAACTCACGTTGTAAGCATTCTCTCTCAATTCCTTGAAAATCCAGGCATCAACCACTGGAAGGCAGGATTACAAGTACTTAGATACTTAAATACGACAAAATCTCACGGCATCTTATATGAAAAAAATGAAATCACCAATCTTAAAGCATACTCAGATGCGGACTGGGGCAACTGTTGGATGACTAGAAGATCCATCACCGGCTTTGTTTGTCTCTTCAACCAAAATTTGATATCATGGAAGTGCAAGAAGCAACAAACCATGTCTTTTTCAACCACCAAAGCTGAATACAAGGGGCTAGCAGACACGGTAAAAGAGATCATGTGGATCCAAAGTTTAATTTCTGAAATTTTCTCAATCAACTTAAGCAAAATATCACTCTTTAGTGACAATAATGGCGCGATAGACTTAGCTAAAAATGCCTCAAACCACAATAATTTCCGCAGTAAGCACATGGATTTGCGTCTTCACTTTATCAGAGAAAAAATTCAAGATAACACATTAGATTTGAGATACATCAAGACACAACTCATGCTTGCTGATTTTCTAACCAAGTCTGTCAGGAAAACTCAATTACACCCTGCTTTATCAAATCTCAACATCTTCAAGTCTGCTGAAAATCCCTATTTTCAGCAAGAGAGGGTGTTAGAGTTGGAAAATGAATAAATTGAATATTGTTTAATTTTTATGATTATGTAATCAAACTCACTCATCTCAACTTGAGCCCGCACCTTCTCTATGTTTAATTAAAAATAAAATCTTAGTCGATTTCTAAAATCTAAGATCTCAATAAACATAGAGGAGGTGAGTCTATTATTTAAATCTATACTTCATCTATTTACACTACTAAAATCAAATATTACTTCTCAGAAACAACAGGACTATCAGTCAGAACTATTTTTATATTTACATTTTTCATCCACTAGTTGTGAAAACCATAGTAAGCAAATAAAAATCATTTTACGCATCGTTGTATTTCTTTTTGTTATACTCTTTTCTTTTAATTTTGACACATTCTCTCTTTTATCAAAAATAGCTTAGGAAAACTTGTCATCTGTCAATCTGAACAGAATCATCCATTTACTTGTTTAGAAGCTTTAGGTATATTTTGTTTTTCATTTATTCTTCATTTCAAGTTTGTTAATTTTCTGCAATACACTTTAGTCTATAAAAATTCACAGAGTCATCATCATCAGAGCTTTCGTTATCATCTTCATTGACTATATTGACTTCAGGTCTTTTCAACAATTCTTTTAACCGTTGATTGATTAAACGTTCGATAGACGGGTCCAGGCTTGAATGATTTGCAACTTTGTTGTTTTGGGTTGGTGCTATAGAACGATGATGCTTCTTTTGTTCATCAGATTTATGATTGTTCGAATGTTTAGATAGTTTGTGTTTCTGTTTTTTGAATCAATTATAATTTGTTTTTGTGTAAGCCACTGAATTTTCTTGTGTTTTCTGTTCACGACGATTGTCTTCCATAAGAAGTCGGTTTGATACTTCTTCAAAATTCAATGGTTTAGTATCGTAAGCACTTTGAACAAGACTATCCAGTGTATCATCATTACGAAAGGATTTCAGAAAATACACCTCTGCGATTGCTGGTGAGACTTCCATTATACCTTTATTTTCTGCTATAGCTGATAGTACCGATGTATATAATGTGGTAAATTTTGAATGATGAGATCTAATAGAAGTGCCCGGCTTATATACTATATTTACTAACGCGAAAAGTCGATCAGACAAGATTATGATTGAATTTTTGCTGAAAAGATAGTACTTCCAGTGCTTTGATGTATGAGCCTTCACAAGCCAGAATACTTGGACAAAATTCTGGACCAATTGAACTATAGACCAGCCCAAACCCTATAGCGTTTTTCTGAATCCCTTTCGGAGTATTGATGTTAGCAGCTAACCACGAGTTATCAAATAGTTTGGTATGTCCTTTACTAATGAGTGCAGTTCGCATAAGAGTTCTCCATTCGGTCCAATTCTTCCGAGTTAATTTTGGAATGTCTATTTTTGTTGAAGCCGGAGTTTTGTCATCAGATGATGTTTCTTTTCCCTTCCCTTTGGAAGTCTCGCCTTCGGCCATTTGATCGATACCTAGTTTTTCTTACTTTAAATTGTGTTCAATTGCCAAGGAACCAACTCTCGCTACCATGTAAGCTTTGAGAGATATTGGTCTTATCCTTTATTGCAGCAATGAAATAGATACACAATTTAATAGAAGTAATGAACTGAGAAACAATAAAGGTAAGAAAACTTGATAACTTTTTTAGTGTGATAAAACAATGTTTACCTGAGAATATCTTTTGGATCTTTATAACAAGGAAAATTTTTAATGAAACTAAAGCAGGAATATCACAGAAAAGATAGTCTAAATTTTTGAGTGGTGATGTTAAGATTTTTTATTAGTTTTATTCTTTTTTATATCTTTTATTTAGATATATGATTTTTAATGAAATGGATAACAAAAAAATTGAACAAGATCTATTTTTTATTTTTAACTGAAAATATGGCATTACCTACCCAGACACTTCTTCTAGCTCTTCCTGAGTGAGTACACCAATAAATTTTTTCTTGTTGAAGAATTTGATAGAAATGAGTCGAGTGTGAGATGTTGAAAGGAATGAGAAGGGATTGATTTTGGATGAAGGAAACAGAAAAAAAAAAAAAAGAAAACTAAAACTGAAATTTAGAAAACAAAACTTCTCCCACGTCTCAATTCCGCCGCAGCTGCAAGGTTAGAAAATTCACCCGCCAACACAAGAGTGATTTACTTGAAAAAGTAAAGAATTTTAAAATAGAATCAGAAAATGAGACACAAAAGAAAATTAAAATAATCATTTCTGATGGTGGAGGGGAGTTTAATAGCACTGAATTTAAGAACTTCTGCACTGAATCTGGCATTATTCATCATTTTTCTCTGCCTTATACTCCACAAAACAATGGCATGGCTGAAAGAGCAAACAAATATATTATTGAGAAAGCTAGATGAATTCTTGTTCAATCAAAACTCTCTCCAAAATTCTGGGCTGAAGCAGTAAACACAGCAACTGACGTGTGCAATCTGCTACCTTCTAGATCAAGAAACTTTAATATTCCCTATGAGACGTGGTTCAACAGAAAATTTGACTATCAGAAATTAAAACCTCTTGGCTGTATTGTTTATTATTTGAAAGTACAGAAATTTAGACATAGCAAACTGGCTCCCACGGCAGAAAAAGGAATTTTATTGGGGTATGTTAATGATTTTTCAACGTACAAAATAATAAATATGCAAGGTGCAATTGTTTCTACCAGGGAAATTAAATTCAAAGAAGATTATTTTACTGGATCAATAAAAAGCATTCTTCAGAACAATCTTGATCCTTTCCTTCCATTTGAAAATGCTATCAATGATAATGAAAAGAATAAGCAGATATGTTTTCCTAATAATGATGCCGAGAATTTGATTT
>KN361153.1:4491-15473 GCA_000785685.1 Uromyces viciae-fabae | reverse complement strand
TTGGGGTATGTTAATGATTTTTCAACGTACAAAATAATAAATATGCAAGGTACAATTGTTTCTACCAGAGAAATTAAATTCAAAGAAGATTATTTTCCTGGATCAATAAAAAGTATTCTTCAGAACAATCTTGATCCTTTCCTCCCATTTGAAAATTCTATCAATGATAATGAAAAGAATAAGCACATATGTTTTCCTAATAATGACACTGAGAATTTGATTTCTGAAAGAAACTTTGAGCCTGAAACTACTCAAACTAATCAACAAGAAGGATCTGTTCTAGCTCCACGTGATATCTCCTCAAAAATAAAAACTAGTAACATTCTTGATGTTGACAGAAGAGGAAATCAAATTAATATTAATCTTGTTGAATCTGAATTTGCTGAACCAAAATATTATTATCAAGCAATTAATTCTAATGAATCTGAAAAATGGCAACAAGCAATAGACAAAGAGCTCAAAAATATGAATGATCACGATGTTTGGGAGGTAATTGAAAACAAAAATAATGAAAACTTGATCAATTGTACTTGGGTGTTTAAAATTAAGAAAAACTCTGAGAATGAAGCAATTGAATACAAAGCTAGATTATGTGTTCAAGGATTTAGACAAATTGAAGGAAAAGATTATTACACTACTTTTTCTCCCACTGGTAAACTGACTTCTCTCAGAATCTTGATTTCTTATGCTCTAGACAACAAATTAAAATTCCATCAAATTGACATCAAGAGCGCCTTTCTCAATGCACCACTTGATGAAGACATTTTTCTAAATGCTCCTCCTGGTGTTTTAGTTAAAGAAAATCAAATCTTAAGACTCAAGAAAGCAATGTATGGTCTTAAACAAGGGCCACAAGCCTGGCACAGAACTCTGTCTCAATGGTTGTTTTGTATTGGATTTCATAGATGTGAAGCTGAGCCGTGTGTTTTCTGGAAAAAAGGAACTTTCTTATACTTACATGTAGATGATATAGTTATTTTTTCAAAGAATCCTGACAAATTTAAAAATAAAATTAAAGAGAAATTTCAAATCAAAGACTTAGGGGAAGCTGCTTTCTTGCTTGGGATGAAAATTACGCAACAAAAAGATTCAGTTTTAATAAATCAAGAACATTATATTGAAAATATGTTATTGCGCTTTGAATTGAATGATTTATATCCCAAGAAAACTCCTCTAAATCCTCAAGGAAAATTAATTAAAGCAAACAAACAACAAATAGAACAATTTAAGAAATGGAATATTAATTTTAGAACAATAGTGGCACTCTCAAATTTTTAAGTACAACTTCTAGACCAGATATTACCTACGCAGTGAACTCTCTTTCTCAATTTTTGATTAATCCTGGAATCAATCACTGGGAAGCAGCTAAACAGATTTTTCAATATTTAAAACACACAAAACATCTAGGCATCAAGATCAAAGAAAATTCTTCTAACATGAACTCATCACTAGCATATACTGATGCAGATTGGGCCAATTGTCCGGATTCTAGTAGATCAATTTCAGGTTGTTTAGTCATTTTTAATAATAATGTAGTATCATGGCGCTCTAAGAAACCAGCAAAAATTTCTCTTTCCTCAACTGAAGCTGAATATAAGGAAATTTGTGAGGTGACAAAAGAAATTATGTGGATTAAAATACTTCTTAAAACAATTTTTAATATTCAATTTTCAATTCCTACTACAATTTATGAAGATAATCGAGGCGCAGTAGAACTAGCAAATAATGAATCAAATCACAAAAATTTGAAAACAAAACACATGTCTTTGAAATTTCACTTTATTAGAAATGAAATTAAATTGAGAAAAATAAAACTTGAATATTTAAAAACCACGATGAATTTAGCAGATTTTTTGACTACACCAGTAGGAAGAATTTGAATAAAAAGAGCTTTGAAGACCATTAATGACTAAATCGCTTTCTGCTCTAGTGGCATCAAGCATGGGGGTGTGTCAACATTCAAGACTAGTATCAGCCAGGGGGTCTAACTTTGAAAATTCAGGTTTAATCATACTTAAATTTTTTTTTCCATTTTATTTTTTTTCTCATCTTCTTAAAAAACAACAAGATCAAAATCAAGAAGCCAAGAGTGAAAGAGTTCTGGATTCAAGACACTGGTATTTTATTTTTCTAAAAAACTCAATAAAATCATCATGGATTCCTAAGTTCCAAGTTCCAGAAGCTGGGGTCTTCTTCAAACTCCCAGGATTTACTATTTTTTTGGACCACATTGGAGGTACTTTTGTTCTTCTTTAAGTCATCTTCAAGAGGTTTTTGGACCACATCGGGGGTAATTTCTTCCTTCTGTGTGTTGCTTTCAATTTGGGGCACATTTTGTCAGTAAGCTCCTTAGATGTACAAACGGAATAAAGCCGGGTGGATTTGGATGATTGAGTTGGATGTTTTGAATTGTGTTGGTGACATAGAGGTCATCAGATGGGGTCCAAGCACAAGAATAAAGGACAAAACTTGTGTGAGGTTGCTTTCCTGCAATACTGTTGATGTCCTTAAGTAGCTGAGCATTACTATCATTCAACCGTTCATCATGTAACCAAACAACTGTGATCCCGCCTTCACCACTTTGGAGGACCTTACACCAGGAGTGGTAATGCTGCCAGAAATGGCAAGAGAACAAGCTGTATTTCTCTCCATTGACCACCAGCTTGCATGCAAAATCCACTGAATCCATGAAGTGGTTCCTTTCAATCTTGTTTGAGAGAGTTGTTAACTCCACAAAAAAATTGAGATGTTAGGGGGGGCCATCAGGTTTAAATTTGAGGAGCAAAACTTCCTTCATATAATCACCAGGAAAAAACAATGATCACTGATTGCCAAGTGACATCCTCTAGTACAGCTCAGCTACAATGGCCCCTTTGTGTGCTACAGGGAGCTAGTCAAGTGTTGAGCTGGACACATATTAGATAGAATGATGAGCTTGGCCTGATGTCACCTGTCATCAAGTGATAATTGTTTTTTCCTGGTGAATGGTGGAAATCAGAAGGTTCCATCTCTTCAATATCTGTCACGCTTTGAGGTCAAACTGCTAATCTAATCACAGGTTCACGTGACATAAATAATCAAACTATCAAATATCACTCATCTATGCATCGGCAATCTTCAAGCATCAATTTCTACACTTTCATATCTATCTTTGAGTAATCACACGGATGATTCAGTACTCCTTTGAAATCTAATGAAACTTTGAGTTAAATAATACTTTTATCCTTGAGGAATCCTTCCTATTGTTCAAAACATCCATCACCATCTTCAAATAACCATCTCATCCCATTTCCCCTTATCTTTCTCTAGCCCATATTGCCACATAAATCCTCTGGTATGGTCGGGTGGTCGTATGACAATATCATTAGAGTCATCATCAATTTTTGTCTTTTGTTTTTTTGTTTTCTTGAATGACTTCTCTTTCTCTCGGGTGGTGTTTGCCAAGCTAATCAGGCTTTTGCAGGTGCAACCAAAATTAGCACATAATCTCTGAGAAGTCCCATAGTTGATGAGTGATTGAATATCAAAACTTTTGTGGTTTTCAAAGATCCCTTGAAAAATTGGATTCTTGATTACCAGGACAGTTTTTTGACTGAATATTGGATTGATATTCTGGAGAGATTGGGTTAGCAGGATCCACCTGGAAGTAGAAGGTTTGAGATATGTTCAGATCAAAGAGGCCTGTCAACAATTTTGGCCTGTTCCTTGTAGGATCCAGAATGAGCTCCATGAAATAGTCACATGAAGCAAAAGCCCCAGGGATAAAGCGGGCACCTAGCTTTGCATTCAACTAATTGAAAATCTTGGATCATCCATTTTTAAAGATTGTGCAAAGTCTTCCAGCCCGGGTCAAATTGTATGTTGTGCGGGAATTGAAATGAGTGATGAGTTGAATGAAGAGACAAGTACCTTTAGCATTTGAGTTGCAAAGCCATAATGGACTGTACAAGGCAAAAAGAGCCTCCATTGCTGCCAACATCTAGCATCTGTTGGAAAGATGTGCCTCATTGGAAGCGGTATAGGATTGGTATATTGATAAGGGATCTTGGTTCACATTGACTGAGCTCTTGGGTCTTCCTGGATGCTTATTTTTTGCTGGTTATTCATCACACAAAAGAACACAAGTGGTGGAAGCTGGTTGCCCATTGCTTTAATACTTTCTTTTTGGTTGGTTTACCCCATCCCATTGATTGAGCCAGGCTCAATTGCATTTTTGTTTGAGAGCCATATTTGACCAGAACACCTCTCCATACCACATTTTAATCTTCTTCAATGAGTTCGACAAAAGCAAAAATTTCTACCAAGCCTACCAGGAGGCACTAATTCCCTTTACTATCATTTTAATACCATGTTGATGTTAATAATAGTCCATAAAAAGAGAGTAAAAATGAAATTGAGGAAACAGAAATGAAATAAGATTACCTGATCATGTAGTACACCCTGTGCATACTTTCAATTGTGTTAGTGGTATCAGGAAGCTTATAATCTCCATTGTGATGGTCCTCCAGCATGTTTCTCCTAGATGGGATGAGCATGGACTGGATATCTGAAATTGTCCACCAGTCCAGCCACCATTTGGCTTTTGGAAACAATTGCTGTAATTGGTCAATTTTATCTTCATTCATAGGACTTCCTTCCGCATCTTCTTGGGGCTTTAACAATGCCTCACATTTCCTCTGAAAATCAGACTGTGAAAGTGAGGGAGGAGAAAAGAAGCCTGCTTAAGCAAATGCAAGCTAGAAGGGAAGAGAATTTTCATTGCCATACCTCTCTATCTGCCGGAACAATGGATTTGTTCCTTTTGACACAAGTGATTTGTACCTTGAAGTGCGGATGAAAGCCTTTCACCATCCGCAAAGCTTCACTGTGATCAGATTCACCAAATACTTCCATGTACGCATTGATGCAACCATCACCCTGCGCTATAGAGAAATATGTGATTTGCCAAGAGAGAAATTTCCTTTTTTCTGGGGTGAAGTAATCCTTCTTTAATTAGTTTAGTAGTAGGGGTTGAAGTGTAGTTGATAATATTCAATGGTTAGACCTCAAATCCAGCATAGCTGCACTGAAACCCATTGGCCAAGGGGTGTACAAAACATAAAAGTAGTGAGAAGATAGCTGTTTTTGAAGAAATGGTATGTTAAATTGGAGATGAGCCCTCCTTGATACACATTGTTGAACTGTGAAAAGAAAACTTGTGTCTGAACACCAAGTTGACCCTCTGCAGGTTCCAGAACTCGATGATTATGTTTTATGAGACCAATTAAACAAGAGTCTATGAGTAACTTACGCTTTAGAATAGAAACCCCAGATAAGATGGCCCTTTTCTATCTTCTAGCGCTTCTGCAGTTACTCCCTTAAGAAACTTGATGAATAAAACCCTTTTAACAGATGAATTTTTCTTCTGTAGTAGTGTGTATATTAAAAGTATATGATATGATGATGATCTATTCTGATATGATTTACAACTCATGGTTCCACCACTTGCCTTCCTGCACACGTTCCCCTGATCCCCCCCGTTATCCACCGCATACCCGCTGGTTTCTGTCTCTGCAGCCCTTTGCCCCAATCACCAATTCTGTGTCCGCCTTACTACCCGAACCCTTACTTCCGACCAACGCTACCCACTTCTTGCAGCCCACTGGATTGGATTTTTATCCCTTTAACAATCTTCCCCTTTCCCTGCTGATCCTCTGACCTCGGCACAATCTATCCCACAGCACCTTCCTGAGTAACCCACTTCCGCTTTCCTAATCCGCATAACCACTCAGCCCCAGTAAACCCTACGCTATGGTACTCTCAAGTAGAATCAATAAAAATTTTATTATTTCACCATGAAGGAGCAGAAATTCTTCAGTTTTTATTTCAGAAATGGATTCTAAACCTAAAATAACCCCTAGTAACTCACCAAAGGTACATCAACAACTCCACTAGTTTAAGAGACACTCAGGGCAGAAGACTAAAATCAGTTACTTAGAATAGTAGTTTCACAAAAATATAATAAATACAATATTCAATACTATGGATTATATAAATTATTCATAATTTTATAATAAAGATATACTAACACATAAAATATTACATACAGAGATAGGAGGCTGTCTACATCATTTACTGTACATACTTACCTAACACATGACTTTCCATATAACTTACACAAACTTACACAATGTATCAGGAGTCAATTAAATCATTACACAGTCACATCATCATGCAGGGGCTTGACATATGCATGCAAGGAAAATACAGTAGTTCAGTTATGATGAAAAGAAAATTAGGCAACCTAGAACCAAACTTTTATTTCATAAGAGTCAAGAGTTAGTAACAAATAAGAAACAACAAAACAAGAAGTAAAAGATAAAAAAGAGGATTCAACCAACAGTCAAACTGATAGATAGATAAAGGAAAATAAAAATGGGATCATTTGTTATTTGAGAAGGAGATTTTATCTAACGAGCTAAATTTGTTGATTGAGGTTTCTGAATGAGTTTGACTGGTAAAAAAAAAAAATAGGTTGATAAAAACTACGGTGAGAAGAAAGTCTTACAGTGCAAAGGGAATTTTATCAATTTTATGTTAGCACAGTTAAGAAGGAACTAAAGAATCAACTCTAAGCTTTTGAGTAAAAAAAAATAAAAGAAAATATTTTCAATAAAAAATGAGAGTTTTTCATTAGTTGTGGAAAAAGATTAGATTGAATCATGACAGAATAATTACCAAGTTATTGATAGTTGATAGATGAGGTGCAATTGGTCGACGCAATGTGTACTGAAGATTTGATTGTGATTTTACTTATAAGAATAAGTCAATAGAAGAAATAGGCAAAGAAGAAAAGAAAGGAAGTGTGAAAAAATAATTTAAGATAAAAGAAAAGTTGAGTCTTCAGAAATGGAGTGTTTACACCCATGTAACCCTATGATTCCAACAAGTTACTATGTTTTTGCATTGTAAATACTCCTGAAAACCCTGTTTTGTTGTACCCTGTTTTTAACCTCATTTGTCTAGATAAGGAGCTCTCTCCTCAGTCTTTTTCCCCCATCTGATCACCATCTGATTTATCAGAAAATTATCCCTCCATTATCCAAGTGTAACTAAACATTCCCCATACCAACAATAAATATTTACCTACCTTTTAAGAAAATAAATCCTTAAAATTAATTGAACCCCCATTGCTCACATCCATCCTTACCTTTCTTAAGAGCCACAAGGACTTGACTCACATCCTTGCTCTCACAGCTATCCTGCTGTTCCCTTATATTTTTATTTCAAAACCCAATCTGAGTGCTGGAAACACCCTCTTAAACTTTCCATTCCTTACCATCAATCAGGTGTAGCCTTTCTCCCTGGTCATTCTCAGACAATCAGTCTATCAGTGATTTCCTTTCATTAAGAAAGGCAGAGTACTTACTCCTTCATCCTTTTCTAAATTCTGCCATAAGGGCTTAAACTCGCTAGCCTCTTTTGAAGTCTCACAACACTCCACTCTTCCTCCTCTTGCAGTAGAAAAGCACTGCGAATCACCAACGCTAAGGGCAAATAACTCTGCAGATACTTTCTCCTTTCTGCCAACACATTTCATCAGCCTGCATGATGCCTTCCACCACTCCACACACCTCTCCACCTTTGCCACCACTTCCCAACACAATATAAATTCCACAACACTCATCTCAATCTTGAATCTGATCTTCCATCCACTTCAAATGGAAGGTAAAATGCTTGCTTCCTGGTAGGAAGCTAGCTAAAATGACAAAAAGACCTTGCCTGAAATGACAAAAAGACCTTGCCTGAAACAAGAGAATTGGAGGAAAAAATTAATAATCAATCAAAAATTAATCAGCGGCAATGAAAAAAAATGATGGAAATAATTACTTGCTCCATTGAAACATATCTAATAGAAGCTTGTCTCCAGCCCCAGCACCTAACTTGTCCTGAACAATATTGAATTCACGTAAGATCTGGCGGCAATAGTATCTTAAACGGTCCGCATTCACAAAGGACTTGTGAATGTCTTTTAGACTCTGAACGGGCTTTTCAAGTCAATTGACCTCACCCAACTGAATAACAGAGGAAAGAATGGTCAACTCATAAGATAAATAAAAATTTAAGAATATAAGAAACGTACCATGACCTTCAAGGCTCCTGCCAAAGGGTTCTTGAGTATTTTTTCTTTGAGTTCATCTTTAGCAAGTCAATCAGGCTTCTTTGCCTCTGGCCATCGATACTTATGAACACCCCAATTTTGTAAAAGCCCCCAGTTTGTTTGTTGAACAATTTCAAACCGGAGTGCTGACAAATTTTGAGTCTTGAAAAGAACATTCATTTCAGAAAGAAGTATAAATGATAAAATGAAAAACATAAATCATAATAAAACAAAAATAAATGAGGAAAGTACCTTGAAAAGAACAGGAACAAGCTAGGAAAAAGTAAAATAAAATCAACCAAGAATAAATGAATCACTACAAAACTACAGGCTGGCAATTGAGGAGAGTAGTTTGTTAGATTTAATATTTAAAAGATGAAAAAGATAGAATAAGAAATGAAATAAGAATCAAAAAAAATAAAGAAAACTTACGTCTTGATCCTGAGAAGATGATGAACCACTTGTTATGGAAGAGATTTGAATTTAGACTAAGCTGGAGTAATTCTTTGAGTGAGATGAAGAAAATAAAAGATTGGAAAACAAAGATAAAATGAAATGATGGGGCAGATACTCTAAATTTTAAGTATAGACACTCCATATTCTAACACACCCCCATGCACTTAACCAGAGGATAAGGGCATACCTGCTTGAAGAAGTCTGAGTGTCTTAAACATTGATGATCTTCCAGTGGATCTTGTGAGGAAATCAGCTAACATGTCTTCTGTTTTGGTGAACTTGAAGTCTATGTTTCTTGCTATCACTTGAGCTCGAATGAAGTGATAATGGAGATTCATAAGTTTGGTTTTCAATGCAGGGTGATTAGCTTCATTCTTTTCCAGAATGATGGCGGCTTGATTATCTTTGCAGATTTGCATTGGAGTTGGAATGTTCATTTGGAGAGCAGTTTTGGTTACCATTTGGAGCCAGGAGATTTCTTTCACAAGCTCACAGATGGCAATGTATTTAGCCTCTGTAGAGGAAAGGGATTCATTTGCTTGATTCTTCGATTTCCAGGAGATTAGGTTATTGTTCCAAAGAACAAGGTATCCAGTTGTAGATCAGCTGGTGATGGGGCAACTTGCCCAGCTAGCGTCAACATAGGCAATGAAATCTATTTGAGATGGAGGAGTCTTTTTGATAGTGATGCCAAAATATTTAGATCCTTTTAAATAGTGTAATACATGCACAGCTGCATTCCAGTGGTTTATTCTGGGTGCTTTGAGAAATTTTGATAAACAGCCAACTGCAAATGTGAAATGGGGGCAAGTTGTTGTACTAAGGTAGTTAAGGGCACCAACAAGTCCATGATAATGGTGATTTGTTTGAGCGAGTTGATCAATTTTTGTTCTTGAGGCCTTAATAAGCTTAGGACTGGGTTTCATAGGAGTGGAAAATGGTGATTTGTTGAGGCAATCATATTTTTTAGGATCTCTTCTATATTTTGAGTTTGGGCAAGTCTAACACATTCATTAGGGGGTGTAAAACATCATCAAACCAGAAATTACAAACACGACCTTTTTTTTGGATCAAACCCGACTTTTTAATTTTGAGTTTTTCAAAAAACCTTCACCCAACTGAGGTATTTTTTGAAATGCAGTTTTTCATAAAAACATCGTTTTTTGAGCCAAACCAGACAATTCAAAATAAGTGGGTTTTTTCGAAATAATCCGCACCAATCAAACCACATCTATCTCTCCTCAACTACCAAATTTACTCAACCACATCACATCATCCACTGAGTTCACTCACAAAAAAACTTCCCATTCTAACTGCTTAACCCCAAATTATCAATCACCCTTTCCCAAACAGCTCAACCAACCTACCTTTCCCCTGGCCACTTTGGGAATAATTTTAAATTATGCCTCAACCATGAATTCAGACACAACTCCTTCATTCTTTAAATGCTGCAGCCTTGGAAATCATGGCTTCATCTAATACAGAATCCAACCTGGAACTCAACATAGATTTTATGCAGCAGTTGCTCCAAAAGCGATATCTAGTTGGCAGGAAACCTTCAACTCGCCATCGTCCAAAATATGAACTACAAATAATTGAACAGCTTCCCCCTTCAAGTATGCTCCAATTATTCCGAACCACCTGGCCCTGTTTCATCAATCTTCTAAGTTTAATCAAGGAACATCCCATATTTCACAACAACTCACGCAACACTCAACAAGATCCATCAATCCAATTAGCTGTTGCATGATATTGCCTCAGGTCAAATGGTAATGCAGCTGCTAAAATTAGCCTCAATAACCACTTCTCAATTCTATATGGCACTGTCAATAAATATACATGCAGGGTAATCAAGGCAATATATTCATTAAAGTCAAGAATTCTCACATGGCCTACAACACAGGAGCGGCTAGAATCATCACAGGTTATGCAAGAGGAAGTTTTTCCTGGCTGCATTGGATTTGTTGATGGCACAACAATTCCACTAAGCCGGAAACCAGCAATGGATGGAAATCACTATTTTGATCACAAGAAGAGGTACTCATTCATTTTCTTTCTTGATTAACTTAAAACTTTGGTTCCCTACTGAATTATTTCTTATCATTCCTATCAGATACTTGGTTTCAGTTCGATTTTTTTGTCACCATAACAAGAAATTCATTGCATATCATGCTGGATTTCCTGGTTCCTGCCATGATTCCTATGTGTTTCAACATATGATAATACATCAAGATCCTCAAAGCCATTTTTATTCTCAACAGTATCTTCTTGCTGACTCCGCCTATGCCAGTGGTCAATATGTTGTTCCAGCTTTCCGACCATCCTCCTTGGACACTGAACATAAGACAGAATTCAATTATTATCTAGCCTAATCAAGAGTACGGAT
>JNCO01000786.1:0-26580 GCA_000785685.1 Uromyces viciae-fabae | reverse complement strand
ATAGTGATTCCCTCAAGAGCGCTCTTGTTCATTTAATTGCAGACTTTGATCTGACCTTCAATTTGGTTGAGTGAAAGTCTTTCTGTCATCTATTCCAACTTTTGAGTGAGTTGGCCATTCGGCTCATCAATACAATCAACAAAAACACCATTTCCACCCATACACATTGACTTTTCCTCCAAGCCAAAGAAACCATCAGAAATGATCACTTGGCCAAACAGATATCTGTATCATTTACTCAAGATACGTGGACTGCACCAAATGTTACTGAAATACTGGCAGTAACAGCTCACTATGTTTATTATTAATTCAACTTGAAAGCTCTTACCATTGCTGTTCCGCATGTTGAAGGTGAGTAACAAGTTTTTTTTTTCCATCAATCAAAATATTTTCTTATCTTTGTGATTTCAAATTTAATTGTTCTGGTTTCATTTTGGCTGTCATTTTTTTAATTCATTATTCAGGTGAGCACTCTGGACAGAACCTTGCAGAAATGCTCTACAAAGTCCTTCAGAGATACATGGTAACTAGCCAGATGCACACAATTACCGCTGTGGAAAGAAAACTTGTGTCCGCACACAAATTTGACTCTCCGCAGGTTCCAGAACTCGATGATTTGGCCTCATGAGACTGATTAAGCAAGAGAATATGAGTAAATTACGCTTCAGGACACAAATTTGACTCTCCGCAGGTTCCAGAACTCGATGATTTGGCCTCATGAGACTGATTAAGCAAGAGAATATGATTAAATTACGCTTCAGGATAGAAACCCCAGACAAGTTGGCCCTTTTCTATCTTCTAGCGCTTCCGCAGTTACTCCCCTTAAGACACTTGATGAGTTAACCCTTTTCAACAGATGAATTTTTCCTTAGTAGTAGTGTATATATATATATAGTATATGATATATCCGCCCCTATTTACAACTCCGGTCTCCACCACTTCCCTTCCCGCACCCCATTCCCCCGATTCCCCCCGTTCTCCACTGTGTACCCCCGGTTTCTGTCTCCGCAGCTGTTTGCCCTAATCACCAATTTTGCTTCCACCTGACTACCCAAACCCTTAATGCCAACCAACACCACCCCACTTCTTGCAGCCCACAGGGTTGAATTGTTATCCGTTTAAAAATCTTCCCCTTCCCCTGCCAATCCACAGCCCTTAGCACAATCTACCCCGCAGCACCTTCCGCTTTCCTAATCTGCATAACCACTCAGCCCCCATAGACCCTATGTTCCACTCTCCCTCTGCTTTTAGTAGAAAAGCCCTGCAAATCCCCAATGATTAAAGCAAATAACTCTGCAGATACTTTCCACCTTCTGCCAAAGCATTTGAGCATCCTGCACAATGCTTTCCACCACTAAACATACCTATAAACCTTTGCCACCACTGCGCAACACAAATATAAATTCCACACTGCCAACAATGTGTCAGTCAATGGAAAAAAAGGGACGACTCCTTGAATGACATGTGCCCTCATTTGACAGCGCTCAAAAGCTGTTAGGCTGTGTCACTCATGTTATCAACCTAGCGGCCAAGATAGGAATCTCTAAACTGGGACCTTTCAACAAACATAACCCTGACGGCAACAATCTGAACAATTATTCTCAAACTACCCTGGACCCCAATCTGATGAATATTGGTTTTGTGACCAACCTGTTGGATGAGGTGTATATGGACTCGAAGAAAATCTTGAGGCATATCCATTGCTTGTGCACATGGGTATGCTTCTCTCCCCAGCGGCGTGAAAGATTTGCCATCACCATAAATTTTTGTCAACCCAAATTATACAAAAAAGGCGTCAAGTGCCTCAAAATTGAAGTTTCAACACGCTGGAACTCCACATACTCAATGTTCCAGCGTGCATTACTCCTGGAAAGAAATTGCACCCACTTCTGTAAGCAGGACACAGAGATCAAAAGCCACTACCTCAAACCCAAAGAATGGAGTCCTGCGTAATGGATCATGCACTTACTTGATCCTCTTAGCAAGGCCACCGAGATTCTCTGTGGATCTAAATACCTGACTTTGAACAGTGCACTTACCGTGCACATTATCTTGAGCCAACATCTACACTCCATCCGTAGAGGTCTATATGACCAGCTCCAACTCATCAATCCTGCTGATCAAATGATCAACAAAATCAACCAATACCTTGAAGATGCAATAAAAAAAAGTATAAATTTGTGCAATGATATTGGATCCCAAGTTTAAGTTGGCTTTTTGGAAAAAAAAATGCCCGCTTTATCTACAAGCACTACCAAGTTAGCTTGGAGGAGGTCAACCATATATTTGAACAAGCCTCTGCCAACTTTGAATCAAGTCAAGAAGCAAATACCAACAACCAACACACACTGGTGCTTGTAGATAAAAAAAAAAGTGTCTTTGCTTCCGCTTTATACCAGCCAGCACCCAAGATTGACGGGATTCAAGCTGAAATCAAGAGGTACCTCCATGAGGACATTGAACAGGAGGGAGTCAAGATTCTCCAATATTGGGCAAGCCCGAAACAATCATTCCCTCAGCTGGCCCAAATGGCATGTCGCTATTTGTCCATCCCGGCCACCAGTGCATCTTCTGAGCGGCTTTTTTCCAAAGGTAGACAAATTCTTTCTTGGCAACTTTCTTCTCTCAAACCTAAAAGTGTAGAGGAACTTTTATGCTTGGAAGATTGGTTTCAATCTTTCGATGGTCATCTCTAATTTCTTTTATCATTATCATTTCTTTATTTCATCATTTCAATTGTTTTGAAATTTGATTTCCTTGCCTGATCTAATATACAAAAACACAAAATATCAAATATGATAAAAATTTGAATTTACATCAATTGTTATAAATGAAAAAACCTGTTAAATTAATACAAGAGAAATGAAAATAAAATACTTGAATGATCTTTTAAATAAAAGCATTAAGCTTAGAATGAATAAATACAAAAAAATGCTGCTCTCAGTGGCTTTGGGACCATGGCTGGAAAACCCCGGGGTTTGGGGTTTGCTCCAAGGCGGAAACCACACCCTGAACCCCGGGGTTTCGGCACGGGGTTTGTCCCAAACTCCGGCTACCGGAACTATGGCTTAAAACCAGTTGGATTAAAAATTAATCTTCTTATATTTAATTTCAACCTAACCTTGCCAATAATATCAAAACCTCAAACTCATCTTGGTATTTCACTCCTGATTCAACACAATGAAGGAAAGACATTTAAACTAACAATAATCTTTCATTTCATCTTAGTTCAAACCAAAATCCCATCAATATCTTGTCACCAAGCTCTAGGCAAATTTCCTACATTCATTTAGTAAGAAGAATCCCAATAAAACTCTTACTTCAAAATCAAATCTGATTTGTTTTTATTAGTTTTATTTCCTCAATACATAATTCCATGTTCTCCTTTAAAATCTAAAAGATCTCAAATATACTTGCCTGTTAGTTGCTTTGTTATTTGTCATTTCTTGTCTTCAATCACTTAAAATAGTTTCTATTTGTTTGAAATAAAAGTCTGGTCTTAGGCCATTTAGAAATTTAATTTTTTTCAAGAAGGAGGGTGGACGCTGAGTTCAGATGTGATAGAGTTGAACTAGGAAAAAGCAATGAGGAAAGAGATAATGGATAGACTGGCAATTTTTACGACATTAGTTAGGTTTAAACCATGATTATCATCCAACGCTGCGGCAACCAATTTTTAGGTTTCTGCGGCAAGCGCAACCCCAATTCAAGAATTTCAAGACTTTTCCAACATACCATGGATGTCAAGAAAATTGTCTGAATTTTCACTTGCGCATGTCCTAGGGTTGATTTAGACTGGCCATTTTTTTGAAAACTCAGGTCCTCTTAATACCCAAACCGTCCGGTAATTGAAAAATGTTGACCTCTTCTTGCACCTATGGTGTCCTCATTTTGACTGGACATGGTCCTGTTGTTGAAAAACTATGTCCTCCTTTAAATTTGAGCCTGTCCTTTGTTTAACTACTTTGGGCATGACTTGTGTGCACCTCAGAACCTCACCTTGCACAAACAATTGGAATGCCTCTTCTTGCACCTATGGTGTCCTCATTTTGACTGGACATGGTCCTGTTGTTGAAAAACTATGTCCTCCTTTAAACTTGAGCCTGTCCTTTGTTTAACTACTTTGGGCATGACTTGTGTGCACCTCAAACCCTCACCTTGCACAAACAATTGGAATGAAAAATCTCATGTTTGATTATGACCAACAAGTAATTTGTTTTAAGGTTGAGAATAGCTTGGTATTAGGTGCAATTAATTGGCTTGGAAATGTTTCAAATAACTTTGGAAAGGTTATTTCAAACTCTCTATGTTTCAATCTCATGTGAAAACTTTTTTTTTTTTGAAAATTAAGTCCCAGAAGATTCCGTGAGGATTACTTGAAAAGAAAGAAAAAGATTTACTCGATTCATTATCTGAGTGCAGAAAACCGAAACTATGAGTTGTCCAATGTCCAATAAGCACAGACAGGTTCAGGTCTATGACCAACCAGCAATGTGACAACAAACAATTCTTGTTTCAACTCCCGCTGTCCGGTAGTTGCCCCTGCCTGTCCGGAAGTTGGCTCAAAAATGCCGCCCGGACATGTGCAAGTCAACATCCGGACAGTTTTCTCAATATTCATAGTATGCATGCACCAGTTTAAAAAAAAATTAATTTCAAGAGAAGCTTATAGTGCCTCCCTGTGGCTGGAATTTTGATCCCACAGTCTAACAAGGTTTAAATACTTGTGAAAAATTTTCTAACACCTATTTCCTGCATTAACTATTTTTCTTATTTTTTATTTTAAAAATATTTGGAAAACAAAAACATGATGTACCCTGACGGTCAACAGGCAGTATACAACTGTGCCGCGACCAGGTTTGGGCGGTGCAAAGACCCTTTTAAAAATTATAGTTATTTTATTTTTACTATGACATTATTGAAAAAATTTTCATGACCATTTTCATTACTCATGATCAAAATAAATTTTTATTAAAATCCCCACTACCATTATAATATCAACTATAGCAATCATTATCATCTAAATATTATATAATCATCATCTATGATTATTCACTCTATTATCAACTCCACATGTACTAAGCAAGACTTTACCAGATCTGCCTTCAGGTATTAAATATTTATTTTATCATATTTAATTGTTTTTGTATTTTTATCTTTTAATATGTTGTTGATTCCTAATTTATTTTTCCCTTCAATCAAAATTTATAAATATTTTACCTTCTACACAACATATAATCAAATCTCATTTGTGGCGTCAGTTGCTCACACCTAGACGTCATTTGGGCGGATGTCCTGACATTGTGTTCGAGTTCGGATCGTCTTCAAAATGCACAATGATCCGGCGCAGAGCACGACAATCAGAGCCGGTGAATCGACGGCGACTTGAGTGACAGAGCAAGCCTGGTGCGGCCGGCCATTGCACCGATGCGTTGGAAGCTCATGAAGACGCCATCCATCCCCCACGCCAAGTCAATCGCCATTGATGACGGACAGCGTTATTGACGATCTGAACTCTCTGCTGACCATCAGCCATCCGAAAAACGCCCGATTGACCGACTGCCCACTAGTCAATATCACGGCTCACCTCACCCGCCGTCTCAGGACTAAAAAACAAGAAATTTGGAAATAGCTGTTTGACACAACCCCAACCAGTTTTTCAGAGATAAGGTCGATAAAAGAGACTGGAATATCATTATATTATCTTTACTTATTTTATTTTAATTTTATACTAATTTCTTCATAATCTTTTAAGTTCCTTTAAATTTTATCAAAAGATCTTCGGAAGTTTGACTGCTTAGATTGTGGCAACATTGGAAAATAGCCCAAATGCCATAAGCTTATTTATTCACATGGTTTAACACATTTTTTCTTCTTCTTTAAGTTCAAACAAAAAATGCAAAAGATGATATGTAGATTTTAGCCGGTAAAACCCCTCTTTTTCTTCATGATAAATTACAATACACCTTCTCAAATTCTTTTTCTTCTTCTTTTTTTTTTTTTTCTTCGGATGATCTACCCGGAGCTTTTAGGTTGGAAATACACTTCAAAAACAAGAACTTTTGAAATAAAATCTGATTCATATTTATGATTTCTCTCTCTCTTTTATGTAGTTTTCGATTTATATATATATATATATGTAATCTTTGAGTTATTGGGCCAAATTGGAGCTTTTTTTTTTGCTTTTGGGTTTTTTCTTTCTTGAACATAGGTTCGAATTGGTTTTTATTCAATCTGGAATAAGCCGTGTTTTTCAGCTTTTCAGAATTTTTCTACATAATTTAAAATAAAATGTATGGTTAACCATTTGATAGTCTTGAAATAAATAATAATTCAACCAAGAACCAAATGATATATATTTTACCTTTTCTGTGAACATTGGAAGATTTAGGTTTAATCTCCATGAAGTCCAGTCTAGGGTCTTCGACTTTAGATCTAGATTCCCAGAAGTCTGGATTGAACGAAAATAATTTAGTATTTTCATGCTGGGCTACTCTGTTCCATGGATAAGGGTTCGATCGCTTGCGTAAGACTGTTTGATTACAGGTTTTATAAATTATTACTTCTGCACGAGTTCTTTGAGGTGAGGAAGAGATAATAAGTTTGATAATAAACGTTACTGACCTACCTCTTGGTTATTCTTCAGGTAATATATCCCGAAAGCAACCCCTCCACCGATTCCCAATACAGTCTACATTTTAAAAGAATCGGTAAACGAGAAAAATATTAAAGGCAGCTCAGCACATTAAAACGATAAAACACAGTGACAAAGAATCAGCCATGTGGGACTCACGGCCACCACCATGGGGACGAAGGTGGGATTCTTGGCCATCGGCATGATCAAAGACATCTTGGAATTTTCTGTATAAGGGATTTTAAACCCGTTATTTGAAATTTAATAGACAGTTGTAAGCTTCAGATAGGGAGAATGGGTTGAAAAATTTATCAAGAATGCAGCACAAAACCCACTGTGAGATGGTTAGTGTAGGAAGTAGGGACAATGGAGATTATTTAGATTTTTATTTGATGATGTACTGTTCTTCTCTACCTTCTTGAAGCAGATGAGATGTTGGCACCATCACATGAGCCATCTGATAGTAATATTTATACGAAAAATGTGGATATTCCGGCCACACTTCTGATTGGCCATAACTGAAAAAAAGTAGGGTCTCGAAGACTGGTCTAGCTCCTCTTGAATGACCCGACAACGAGAGAAATATTTATTCCGCCTGATATTTATGCCAGTGTATAGATATATATCACACAATGGTGGTAAATCCTAGCTCGTTAATTTAAACACCCCGGAATGTGGATTTAAGTTGTACATGTGCCGCAATTTTTGGGGATCATTTCTCAATCCATATGTAAATTGTTTCATTTCCTTAAAGGTAATAGCCAGCTTCATGATTTTTTATAGTAGGCGAAACATTCCCTATGCTCGAGCATCTTCCTGATTGTACTTTTGGCCTGCTCAGATAAATGCGCACATGTGTGGCTTTTATGAGGTGCATCCCGGGACTGAATGTATTTCCTTCGCCTACGGATCAGCCAGGCTGCTGGTCCCTACATCTAGACTTCAGGTGAATCGGGGAGGGGAAGTTGTGATACGTAGAAGCTGATGAACACATCAGTTTATCTGCGAATTGAAAAGCCGGCATCTAGTTACAATCATCATGCTTATAGTTTCGCTTGGATCAGCTTAAATCACTCAAGTGGGCATCGCAACGGTCCAGACTCAAGACTTTACAATAGGAATGAGGATTTGGCGCGTCCGCTGAATTTGTACATCACATGTAACTTCTCTTGTTTGCTTAGACGCCGATAGTGGTATATATCAGTACATAGGAAGTTGGGCTGCAGGTAAAATTTATTCATCAGTGGAAATTAGACTGGTGATTTTCACAGCAGTCTGATCAAGATTGAGGCAATTCTGGCGACCCATCCAAATCCGATCAATACCTTCAAGTCACGCGACGATGATAACTGACCTGAAATAAATTGCTCGTCCGTTTGAGGATGACAGCGGTATGCACGAAAGTGAGGCCTCAAATGTTAAAATGGCATTTGGTTTTCATTGAGAAAAGGACGCTCAAGGCAGGGGGTTTCCAATTACAACCGGTATCACTAAGGGCAACATGAAGTATATTCGTTGTGTTATGCCAATTTGCGCGCTAATTCTCGATTGTAGTGACGCAAGGTTTGGATTAGTCCGTGTTTGAGTCGAGCAGTTATGACTTTGAGCACGTTGTTGCATATTGGGAATTCAAGGGCTTTCAGCAACCGTAAGCTCCCCTTTCAGATACTTGTGAGTAGATCACTGACAGTGAAGACATCACGAAGAGCAAGATATGACATGCTTTCAGCACCAACGGTTTGCCCAACTTGCGATTCTTTTGTTTGAGAAATTTCCCCCCCCCCCCCCCCCCCAAAAAAAATAAATAAATAATAATAATAATTTGAACTATAGAAAGCATATATTTATTTAATGCTAAACTTTTGTTATTAGAATACACATCCAAAATCAATTTTTAGCGCAGTGTCACCATCATAAGTCACATTGCTAACTAGCTTTCTGAGGGGAGTGCTGTTGAGCCTCAAACACTGCCCAGAACCTAGGGAGAAGATTTGCTTGAGCATAGAAGCATCTGGTCTTCTCTAGGATGCAGCAATTGGATTGTTCAGCCATCCTAAAATTTTGAGGAATGTCTGGGGGCGAGGAGTGATGAGAAATATCTTTAGATATTTTTTGAGGCAGAAATCTTCCAAGATGATATTTTTTGATTTTACCTCCCTGGTCGGATATCAACCCTTTGATTTTCAGCCCAGCAACGAAAGTTTTCAAAAGTTTTATATTTACTTCTCAGGAAACATACAGTTTTGTATCCAGAAAACTAATCCACTATCGCCCAGAAGTATAGACTACCGCTAACGAACCGAGTTTGGAACGGTCCAACGAAATCCAAATGAGACTTCCAAGATTTCAGAGACTCGATCAGATGAACCTTTGAAGGGTTTCTTTATTGCTACTCGCATCTTGCAAGTCTTGCAGGATGAGTCATCTTCCGGTAAGAGCTTTTTCAAGTAAGCGTTATTGAGGTGGCCAAGCCTCGCACACCACTTTGTGCTGAAATTTTAGTGCACACATAGTCCTGTTTTTGTGGACATGTCGCCAGAATAGGCTCGGTTATGACATGTAGGCCTGATTCAAATATTATAGTACGGAAGAAAATACAAAATGAATTGTAAAAAGTAAACAACAATTTTCATAAGTCCCCTTCATTTCATATCATATGACAACCCGGAAAAATTCGATATCAATCCGCTCGATGCTCTTCGACAGCGGGTTTTCTAAACTCGCCCTAATGGCCACAAAAGAAAACATCAATAAGCCCAGGTTTATAGAATAAATCAAATAATTCAACAAAAAAAGCTTAATGCGAACTATTGTATACCAGAAAGACGAAGTAATAGTAGATACTCACCTGTAGCCAGATTCTATACATTTTCAATTTCCTCGCTCGATTTAGAAGCAAGCGACGATCAACAACGAGTTTGATTAATTCAAACTTATGAGGTTTGACATTTATTGAAGGAGACTCTGTGATTGAGTTTGCTGGAGAAGCCGATAAATCTTCAGGAATGTCTTGACATATGATTGCGGCAAGTTCATCTATGGCAACAACCGGACTTTTGCATTAGATGACTTATCAAAGAGGATTGAGTGAATAGAGGCACTATGCACCTCTTTCAAAAAAATAAACTCGTGTTCCGTCTCCTCTTACATAGAAATTGTTTTCTAGAAATCTAGAGCCTTTCATTCGAAGTTGAGCAAGATCATGACGTCCATAATCCCGAAATAACAGAAGTCCACCCGGCTTGAGCATCTACAAAGTATCCGAATAATCAATTCGAGCCATTAATGAAAATAAAATCTTAAAAATCTTGAAACATGGAGTATATTTTTGTTAGAGCCCACCTTCCATAAGTTTCGAACAGTTTGAGTCCACTCTTTTGGATGCAAAGCACTAAAGCAAAAAATCATGATGATCACATCTAGTGAAGCCGCTGGAATCTCATTAGGTATATTGCTGGAGCTCATATCCCATACAATTCCTGAGCTTCTTTTGGGGTCATATAGAGGATTTTTCTATTACACATCAGCTCATAAACAATCAACTCGCGTGATTTAAAATATAACAAGCTGGCGAGTTTCTCAATGGATCTTGTGAGCTCACCTTTACTAGATCAATCGCTGTAGATGAATAATCGAGTGCATAGAGGAATAAATCTTGATTTTCACTAGCTGCAATGATCGGGAAAGCCGTGTTACCAGGCTAGGATGATTATGGATTTTTCAAAAAAAGAATAAATAAACGGCAGCGGGTTTCAGAGCAGCCAAGCGTATGTGAAATGATCACCTCGACAATAAGTAGGAAATAATTAACTAACCCCACAACCCAATTCGGCAATGCGGATTGGACCAGACTACGTAGAAAAGTTGAGAAGAGAGAAAAACCAGCTTGAGAAGGGAATTCAGTCAAAAAACATCTACGGAGGTGACGTACGCCTGCCTTGACGGCCTGTTCTAAAGCTGGGAACTCGTTTCGTAGCCATGATCTATCTTTGAAGAAGGTATCTTTACGAGTAGCGTAAAACGTATTCCAAAATTTTGAAGGTGCTTCGTTGAATTCGACTAGAATCAAATGACGATGAGCGCAAGACTTGAGCCCCTTTTATTCACTTATCTTTGAATCCGACAAGTCTTATCATGATTTCCACGACACACCTTTCAAGTCTTCTGGTACTGGATTAGCAGCTTGTTGGTTTGTGGCTTCCTCAGCAAGCTTTTGCTGATCTTCGTTCCATTCGACATTGTCCCTGCATTGATTCAAAGAATCTAGTTGATTCAGTTTCTTGCTTGACGGAGTAAGAATTCATTCTTTGAGAGGAAAAGACTGACCAGGCATTGAATTCCCACGGGTCGGCATTATCATCGTTCCATTGACGTCTGCCTATTTTCGAGGATGGGTTAGGGATGAAAGGCTGGGGAGGATTCGCTTGATTGGATGGTTCAGATGCTTTTGGGAGAGGTGCCTTGAATGCAATTGCGCTTGGGTCATGGTCTTCCTCATTTGAGTCGATCTTGAGCCGAGCCAAGGTGAATGGTCGAGAATGCTTCATGAACTTGGATAAACTCAATGCTGATGAACGATGTAAATGAAAGGTTACTGCACTTGATGTGCTGACTAAATTTTGACTGTGCTGAGAACTCGAGGCAAACGATCAAAGCTGATGAGAAAGAAATAAAAAATAGCTTTACAGATAAACAGTATCCCACTAACCAGATTGATCAATAAGTTGGAACAAAACCACAATGGTTTGTTGAAGTCGATCCGTTTCAGAAAAAAAAAAAAAGAAAAAACTGGATGAGTAGAGTGAAGGAAAAGAGATGAATATAGTCGAAGAAGCTCTAATTGAATCCGTCAAAAGGTTCAAATCAAGGGGAAATAAAAAATAGTTCCATCATCTACACAAAACTGAAAAAGCGTTATCATGACGAAAATGTTGAATTTGTGATCTCAACAATAATTAATTATACAACATGTTATAAGAGGGGTTATTTCATTGCTCACTACAACTTGTTACCTTCTTGCATGAATCCTCCACCAACCAATGCAATTCATGATATTAAACACAGGTTGAGATTAAAGCTAAAATCACTGACAACGCATGAAGTACCTTAGTAGCAAAAACAAAACTATTCAACCCTTACAAGATTTCAAGAAAATGAGAGAAACATATGCTTCTTCAGCAATACTTACCTTGGGAAAACCAGGAGTGATGTAATATCTGGTGATGCCCGCCCAAGTTCCCTGCGGATCATCACCTTTCCACACTGAATAAAGTTATCAGGTCCAGAGCTACCAAAGGCTGAAAAAGACCCCAAACTCCATGCAGAGCAAGATGAATAACAAAAGTGACTGATTTTTCAATCATCCTTCCCAGCTTCAGCCAACTGTAAGACAATCTTTGAGCCAACCAATTGTGTTGCTGGCAAAATACACTCTACTGAATCAAAGGTAACAATTCAATTCCCATGATGATATGGGATGATATGGACACCAGAACCAATGCAGTGCTCAGATGATGAACAATTGCAATAGGCAGAAATATGGAAACCAATTGTGTTGCTGGCAAAATACACTCTACTGAATCAAAGGTAACAATTCAATTCCCATGATGATATGGGATGATTTGGACACCAGAACCAATGCAGTGCTCAGTTGATGAACAATTGCAATAGGCAGAAATATGGAAAAGAAATCTATACACAGAACAATTACGGGTGTCATGTGATGAAGGCTAGACCGCTGCAGTTGTCCTAGTCTAAATACAACTGAGAGATGTCGCAAAACATTGTGAAAGTGGAGAGAAAACAAAAGACAAAGTATGAAACAGACCATGATAGCTCAATATCCCAGCGGCTTCAATGACATTTCTCAGAAGGAATCATGCCAGATGTGTGGAGGCATGAGGCACCACCCACTCTCAAGTAGTTTTTGGAATCTTGATGTTCTCACACAAGAGCTCCATTTCCCTTTATTACTATATAGTTACAATGTAAACCCCTGGACCTATTTCCCACAGGGTTTCCTCACTCTAAATGCTATGAGACAAAATATGAAATGAAATACAACATTGGTTCTTGTTATTCAAGCCTGTTTTGTTGAAATTCTATGTTCAAGTTATGACAGCAACATGTTCAAGTTTATAATCATCAAGTATTCAAGTAGTTTATTAGTAAATTCAGTCTAGTAATATGTTAGTGACATATTGAAGTTAAATAATTTATAGATCTTGTTATGTTAAGTTATATAATAAGTCTAGTCAGTTAAATAAGATAGTTTCTTATTAAAAGTAGTTCTTCTCGTGTTGAAGTAAAATAAATAGTTCTTCTTGTGTTGAAGTAAAAATATAATCAGTTCTTCTTGTGTTGAAGTAAAATAAATAGTTCTTCTTGTGTTGAAGTAAAAATATAATCAGTTCTTCTTGTGTTGAAGTAAAATAAATAGTTCTTCTTGTGTTGAAGTAAAAATATAATCAGTTCTTCTTGTGTTGAAGTAAAATAAATAGTTCTTCTTGTGTTGAAGTAAAAATATAATCAGTTCTTCTTGTGTTGAAGTAAAATAAATAGTTCTTCTTGTGTTGAAGTAAAACCATTATTATTCTAGAATCAAATTGCATATTCATTGTTGTAAATACTATAAGTTTAGATTTACAAATAATGAAATAAAAATCATTGGTTCAAATAAACCTTTCTTCTTTAGTCCCATCTAAGAAAAAAAGTCAATCAGTTAATCTTTATCTATAAAAGACCTCATCCCTTCTCATTTCTCAGCTCAGTCAGCAGAGCAATCGGCTCTTACCGCTTAAATTTCTTCATCCCTTTATTACTATATAGTTACAATGTAAACCCCTGGACCTATTTCCCACAGGGTTTCCTCACTCTAAATGCTATGAGACAAAATATGAAATGAAATACAACATTGGTTCTTGTTATTCAAGCCTGTTTTGTTGAAATTCTATGTTCAAGTTATGACAGCAACATGTTCAAGTTTATAATCATCAAGTATTCAAGTAGTTTATTAGTAAATTCAGTCTAGTAATATGTTAGTGACATATTGAAGTTAAATAATTTATAGATCTTGTTATGTTAAGTTATATAATAAGTCTAGTCAGTTAAATAAGATAGTTTCTTATTAAAAGTAGTTCTTCTTGTGTTGAAGTAAAATAAATAGTTCTTCTTGTGTTGAAGTAAAAATATAATCAGTTCTTCTTGTGTTGAAGTAAAATAAATAGTTCTTCTTGTGTTGAAGTAAAAATATAATCAGTTCTTCTTGTGTTGAAGTAAAATAAATAGTTCTTCTTGTGTTGAAGTAAAAATATAATCAGTTCTTCTTGTGTTGAAGTAAAATAAATAGTTCTTCTTGTGTTGAAGTAAAACCATTATTATTCTAGAATCAAATTGCATATTCATTGTTGTAAATACTATAAGTTTAGATTTACAAATAATGAAATAAAAATCATTGGTTCAAATAAACCTTTCTTCTTTAGTCCCATCTAAGGACCTATTTCCCACAGGGTTTCCTCACTCTAAATGCTATGAGACAAAATATGAAATGAAATACAACATTGGTTCTTGTTATTCAAGCCTGTTTGAGTCACTTGACATCCAACTGTTCTAACCCCTTCTCTCTTTTACTTTGACACCAATATTGTATCACTGATGCATTGATCCACCTCATATTTATTTTACTGATCCATTGATCACAGTATCTACTATCCTGTTTTTCTTAGGAGTCAGCCACAAATATTGGTGGACCAATATTTTTCTCTTGTGTTGCTTCTAAAACCTGGTATTTTCTTAGGAGGCACCAGTTTTTGTGGATTTTTTGTTGCGGAGAGTGATGAAGGCCTTTTTTGTGTTTCTGTGTGTGGTGAAGACAATATCAGATGCAAGAATCTCTATTTTTTTTTATAGCTCCAACTTCCCTTGTTACTTTGAAAAGTCTTTCCAACCCCCAAAGGGCCATAAGGATTATGTCAAGAACGATCATTCCTTTTTCAAGAATCATAGCAAGATAGATAAGATGTAGCAGAATTGTAGCTTGCTTCAGGTCTATTTTGTCAAATAAATGATTTTGAATCATTAAAATTAAAGAGATCATTTGATCTAATCACTTTTAAAAGTGAGATTTTATTTTTATCAATTTTTATTCTTAATTTTAAGAATAAAATATTTATTAACATATTTTTAATAATTTTGATTTTTTTTATTAAAAAGAAAGAAAATGTTTAAAGTATAATACTTTATAATCAATAGCTAATTATAGCTGAATTATTTTACTCTAGTGAGTAAAAGATTTTATCAATTATGATGATTTCATCGTAATTAAATATATTTTATTATTATTGAAAATAAAAGAAAGATTATTGATTTTCATGAATTTCATGAAAAGAAATAACGTTTAAAATATTAAGAATGAAAAACTATATAAAAGATTTTATCAATTATGATGATTTCATCGTAATTAAATATATTTTATTATTATTGAAAATAAAAGAAAGATTGTTGATTTTCATGAATTTCATGAAAAGAAATAACGTTTAAAATATTAAGAATGAAAAACTCTAAAATGATTATAATATGTTATTTAAGATTAAAATGAAATAGATTAAAAATTGAAACTAACATTATGATTTATTTTGATTTGCACTATTAGATGAAACAAACGATCCAGATATTTTTTATTCAAGATCATAATCAACTTCTTTTCATGATTAAAATCATAGCAATTAAAAAGTAATCAAAAGCAATAAATTTTTTTTTTATCAATATTAAAATAAATTAATACTAAAATTTAAATTAAACATTTTCATCAATATTATTATTTATCATCTATATTAATTATTACTATTATTACTAAAATATATAAATTATCTTCAGAGAATTAAACAACTCTGCCTTTAGGTATTTATTATTTCATTCCAATTATTTTATTTTATTTTATTTTTCTTCTTTAAAAAAATATTTCATTTTTATTTTTGTAATTAAAATTAAATAAGCTTGTATTGACAAAAGAAATATTACTTTAGTTGTATGAATTTTAACATATTTATGGTTCTAAACTGTTGAAGCACAGGAATTTCCTTGAAATTCAATACAACTCTGAGTCCACTAATTGATATGAGTGTGGTGTAGTAGATGCTATGCCTTCAAAGCTTAGATATAATTTGACAGCAATTCCAACTCAGTTTGTTGAGCTTGTCACAATTGGCTAATCCTAGACTGGAAAGCAGGTATTTCTTCTAAGCCAGTATCCTGAATGGAACACCTTCTTCATTGTAAAATGGGTTGATTTTATTTATGGAAGTGTTGTACTTCCATCCATTCAAAATTGAAATCAACAGGAAATCAGAATTCCCGTCAATCCAAATAAAATTCAATTTCTTCAAGATGGTGTTGAAATACTTGATTCATTCCTTTTTCTAAAATGGGTACAGGCAAAAAGATGACAATAAAAAACAGCCTTGAGTTTTCATCACATAGTGACTCAAACACCACCAGAAAAAATGGAGTAACTAAGGTGAAATGCTTTCACCAATACAAAGGTGTTCCTTTGTTCTTTCCAAAGCAACCAACCTTGGTTGATCCATTTTTTCTTATGGTGAAATAAAATTCTGAAAAACATAATGTTCTAGATCCATTGTAGCATCAAATGCAATATCAAAAAATGTGGTTTAAGAATTTCTTTCCCCTTGGAAAACCATAAGCTTTATTATATGTGGTAAATCTCTTGGAAATACCATTCAAATTTGTTGTATAATGTTCTATTTGGTATTCACTTTTGAATCTTTTGATTTCCTCTTCAGTAATTTGCTGTTTTTCTATCTCTCTTGTCCACTTCAATCATAATTCTATTTTTCTCTCTCACCAATTTAGCATCAAGAAAATACAACAAAAACTAAAATATACTTAAATTTAATTATTTTTATCAAGTTATCATTTCTCAAAGACATGTAGTTGTCTGTGGAAATGATATAGATTATTAATGTTTTTTTATAATGATTTAGAAAACTTCTATAGCATGTGTAGTGGTGTTATAAACTAAATATCCTACTTATTTTAGCCTGTGTAGCTTTTCTATAATTCTTAGCCATGTGTGTGTGCAGCAAGTCATAATTTTATATTAAAACTAATCAAGTGTAGTTGTCACTAAAAGAAAATTCAAGCAACTGGCCGCACTTGCCATGCAAGTTGCCTTTGTCCACAAAGCCAACTCAAATTTCATGTGCAGCCAGTTTCACAACTTTTTTTTGTAGTGTGTGATTGTTTTTTTCTATTTATTTAGTATTTCACAGATTTGTGACATGTTTTCAGACAAGCCTTTGTTCTCAACCTTGGCTGCTTAAGGATTAGACTACAGATAATGATGAATCTTAATGATTATAGAAAGACTTCTATATTGAGTTAGTTTTTAAAATAATATAACTTCTAAAAGTGCCTTGATGCCTTTTATTCTTTTATTTTTATTATTTTGACTTATGATAATTGAATGATTTAAGTCTTATTTATGATGATCTTTCTTTTTAATAAATCCAATACAGCCAGGAAAACATTCCTATTGCATAACCTGTGATTATTTTAGCGACACCTCTGTCATAGGCCATGTGAGGATTCTTGACTGCTGCATGTAAATTTATCCAAAGTGCCATATCCATTGAGAAGTGATTATTGAGTCATATTTTAGCAGCTGCATTACCATTTGACCCCAAGCAACACAATGCAACATATAATTGGATTGATGGATCATGTTGGGGATAATGTGAGTTGTTGTGAAATGAAGGATGGTCCTCAATTAAATTGAAGAGCTTGATGAAAAATGGCCAAGTAGTTTGGAATAATTGCAGCATCCTTTAAGGGGGAAGCTGTTTAATTGTTTGTAGTTTGTATCTTGGAAGATTACAAGTTGAAGGTTTCCAAGAAACTGCTGCATAAGATCTATGTCATATTCGAGATCAAATCCTGTATCAGATGAAGGCATGATAGATAAGGATGAAGCATTTAAAGATTTCTGGAGTTGTATCTGAATTGATGGTTGAGACATAATTTAAATTGATTTGGAAAGTGGCCAAGGGAAAGGTGGGTTGAGCTGTTTTGGATAGGGTGATTGATAATTTTGGGTTAGGCAGTTAGAATAGTAAGTTGGTTTGAGAGTTAATTCAGTGGATTAAAATGTGATTTTTTCAAGTGATGATGTGGTTGAGGAAAGACAGGATTGGTTGGATGGGTGTTGATGATTTCAAAAAAAACCCACTTATTAGGGGGTATCCAAGTTAGGAAATCTGCCATTAGAAATCCACCATTTTTTTTTTATCAAATCCGCCATTATTAATGGCAGATCTGTGAAATACACCTACCCCAGGGTTGGTGTATTTCAAAAATGGAAAATGGCAGATTTCATGATTGAAATCTGCCATTTCTCATCTTCTTAACCCCTTTGAGAATTCGCTCTCCTTTTTTATTTTTTACCTTGCTTGCATCATCAACTCAACACACCATACCTAAAACTCAACCAAAAACCAACTCACAAGATCATTACGACTAAGCAAGTTCTTTATAGGGATTAATCTGCTTTGGATTCCAACTTGAAAACCTATTGATTATAAATAAATCACTATCTTCAAAAAAAAAACCATCTAACTGCAACCCCCCAGGTAAAACAAGAGAGTTTTTTTTTTTCTCTACTTTTCACTCACCACTCACCTCACATTGGCATTTCTTCTTTCTTTAAAAAAACTCATCAGGTCCAACCACCAAGTTTTTTTTTGCCTCTCCACTTTTCACTCAACACTCACCTCACATCAATATCCCCTAGGTCAGAAAAGTGAGTTACTCACATTTTTTTTTTTTTTTTTACAAAAAAAAACTAAGTTGCCAGGTCTAACAAGTATCACAATTATAGACAACTTTAAAAGGTTTGATATCAGCCAATATTCATTTTATCGCAAAACATTGGCTAAAAGGTTGTAGCGCTCAATCTCATATTTCTTTTGAGCGACACATTTTTTTTTTTTTTTTTACAAAAAAAAACTAAGTTGCCAGGTCTAACAAATATCACAATTATAGACAACTTTAAAAGGTTTGATATCAGCCAATATTCATTTTATCGCAAAACATTGGCGAAAAGGTTGTAGCGCTCAATCTCAGATTTCTTTTGAGCAAAAAATCGTGGTGATTGGTCTTTTAGTTTAGGAGATATGTATGTTCAAATTTATACTAAAATTTATTACACTTTAATTTAACAGTTTTTATATTTTACTTTGTTTTCTTCTTTTAAGTTTAAAAATACCCTCTCCCATCATCCATTTCCCTCTTCCACCACTGATTTAACTCTCCCAGTGTTGTACATGCAGGGCTCTATTGGGCAAACAGTTCTCCAGAAACCTTCATGTTCACCTGGTGACAACCTTCTTTTCCAAAGAAAAGAATAAAACAATCTGAGTGTTCTTATTCAACAACCCACCTTCTCTGCCTTCTGTTCACAAAACAAAAAAATAACTGATTTTACAAAAAAACAAATGATTTTTAAACAAGATTTTCTTTTAAATTGGATTGATCAGATTAAAAAAAAGAAGGGGATCAAATGAATTGATGATTCATGAATATTTTCAAAAAATTAATATATCATGAATGATTTGTTTGTGATAAAATAAATAATTTGAAAAAAGGAATGAAGAAACTGACTTTCCTTTTGAAAAAAGGGTGTTGATACTTCCATTTTCCAAATATTGATTTGTTTGTGATAAAATAAATAATTTGAAAAAAGGAATGAAGAAACTGACTTTCCTTTTGAAAAAAGGGTGTTCATACTTCCATTTTCCAAATATAAAATTTGGATCAAGCCCGTGTGGAGGATTAAACCACAAGCAATATCATTGGGCTGCTTTCCATTAGGTGGCTCATTGATGAATTCAGCTCTACTTGCAAAATTTGTTCAACCAATTTGATTTTTATTTTTTCTACAAAATTTTTTTTTAAGAAATTAATAGATACAAACAAAATATTTTTCAATCTAAATAGGAGAGATAATTAAATTTCTCAGAGATTATAGTACAAGTCTGGTGTGGTAGCACTCTAGCTTCAGTATTATAATTTATAGCTAAATTCATGGGAGGAAACCAGAAATTTGATTGAGAGTAGAGATGATGTATAATTTATTGATTTTAGCACTGGGTGGGAAATGACCATTTGAACCATTAATCTCACCCAATTTTTTTATGAGAACTAAGGCAAGTAACGTATTTCAGTTGAAGAAAATGATATCAAGAAATGATGAAAATAAGATTTTGAACAAGAAATAAAATAAGAGTGCATTCTCCGCATACCTCAGGCAAGACATTATGCTTCTGTAAGTTAATAGAAGAAACAATAATCAGATATGTAACAACAAGGAGAAATGAAACTTGTTTTTCCAGTGATTTAAGAGTTTTTTATAGATGAAAAAGATGAGATAAACAAAAAAAAAAAATTATGAAAAAAGTGATTGATTGAGAGGAAGTTGAGAGCAATAGAAGAACAAGCTGGTAAAAAGCCGCAGTCTTCTGTCTGACAAAGGTGAGCGAGATGAAGTTGCCTAAAGTGTAAATTGAGAAAAATTAGAATGAGTGATCCTTCAAGAAAAGAAAGACAGATGTCTTTTATAGTCATTGCTGAATGTGAGCCAGGTAGGATCATCTTAGGCTTACGTAGAATAACGGCTTGGCAGCCTCAAGAAATTTTTAGGCTGTTGTTTCATCCTGAACTGATCTGTTCAAGTTCAGGGTTTTTTTCTGGTAAGTCGTCAGCCATTGTGGTCAAGTTCAGGGTTTTGGTCTGGTAAGCCGTCAGCCATTTTTGCATCTTTTTCTCCATTGTCATTGTTAACTATGAAAGGTAGAAGGGTCAGTCTTTCTCTTTTTCTCAAACAAGACCCTCCTGAATTGATTCAGGGTAGAATGAGCTCATGCTTACCAATATGATGATCTGAAGCTTTACCAGAAACTTGACACCATTGAGGTTGTAGCGATTTGAATTAGGTGATTCCAGGTATTTGATCTAGTCCTTGAGTAAAAAAAAATGTGCTCATCAGCGGATAAATTGTGATATATAATAAGGTCAGACTTGAGGCAAGGAGTTCAAAATGAAGAATATGTCAATGATAATCATAGAGTTACAATCTGTATTGATATTTGGATTCAAGAAAAACCTGACTTATTTTAATGGTATTTGGATCATATGAAAGGTAAGAATCAAAGGATGAGAGGCACTGACGTGGAATGAGGTCAAGTTTTTTTATATTTTTTTTCCAAACAATTGATTGTCAAGTTTTTAACTTTGATACATCCACAGTGAATTAATTAATTGTTTTCAAAAAAAAAAGGCGGATTTGAAATGGCAAATTTGGTTGAAATCCTCCATTAATTTTGTGGATTTAAAACCAACTTTGATACCCCCTATTTTGAAATGTCTGGTTTGGTTCAAAAAACAAGGTTTTTCTGAATAACCGCATTTCAAAAATACCTCAGTTGGTTCAAGATTTTTTAGAAAAACACAAAATGAAAATTTTGTTTTTGATCCAAAAAAAAATGTTGTGTTTGTAATGTTGGGTTTGGTGATATTTGACACCCCCTATTCTTCAGTCTACCAGAAGAAGAAGTATGAGCTTCAGAATCTTGATTGATTGAAGCAGGAAAATTTATTGGATCTGACGTGTCATTTTAACACATGCATGTTTAAATGATTAAAAGAAGATTTAGGAATAATAGGGAAAGAATCCATTTCCTTAAGTTGTTTGAGGTAATGAGAGATTCAAAACAGCACACCTTCAAATAGCAATATATCTTGAAAAATCTGATTGAAACAAATAATGCCTCAAATGAAAGCTGAGATCAATATCTAAAAAATTGTTGAAGGAATAAAATCTTACAAGAAAATGGTTTAAGAGATTAACTGCATTGAGGTATTCTGATTTGATAGTTTAGAATTGATGATTATAACAAAGGAGCACCAATTTTCAGTTTTTATTTGATTGTTTTTGATTGAATATAATGAATGTGAGATTGTTGAATTTTTTACTCAGCTGATGAAATAACATAACAGGATGAAGTTGGGTAGTTGCAAGCACCTAGTGCATGCTTTTTTTAATTTTATGGCAACTAAAAGAAATCAATTTCATATTAGTTTAAACAATCTCTCTCTCTTCTCTTTATATACCATGATAATATTAACAATGGAATATAAATATAAATAAAATAGCTTTTTACCTAAAAGGAGAAAATAAAAAAAATTGTATCATCTTACAAATGAATATTATGATTAATGAAAAATATAAATTCTAATAATAATGATGGTTTTATATTGATAACTTTAATAATTTTGATTTATTTGGATTTGGTTATTGTCAATATTGAATATTTTTAGGGTGTTACCAAATTCTGTTGGAATTTAAGGGTACTTCTAGTTTGCTCTTATCATATCTAAATTAAATTAAATATTATTTACTTATCCTCAAACTACTTAGCCTTAGTTTTTCTTGACCTTGTCATGTATTGTAACTTTGTTACTTAAAATTTATTCTTTATGACTTTGTCATCATCTATGATTTTATCATTTTATCTAATCATGACTTTGTCATGTTTTATTATCTAAATATTATTTTATTGTTCATGAATTTTTCATGTTCCTCAACTTTGTTGTTTTCTTGTTTTCTTATTTTCTTTATTTTATTTCATTTTATTTTTATCATTTTATTATTTTTATTAAGCCCCTCTGGATATGGCCAGGGGGCTATCTTGTTCTCTATTTAAAACTGACTTAGTTCACCAAATATAAATCATTCAGTCATTCTATATCTTCTCTCCGACCACCTCAACTGACTGTCTCCAGCCTTCTCCCAGCTGCCCTCAACTTTCCTCAACTCTCAATTTTCTTGGTCATCAAATTAAATCAAAATCCAACTTATTTCAACAAATTCACACAGTCAGCCTGCTAACTCACACGGTCTTGACCGCGCATGCACTGACTGCATGCACACAGTTTTCCACATTCTCATTTTAAAAACGGCATGAGGGAAAAAAAAAGAAAAATGTATTCTTGGGGGTCTCAAGTCTAAAGAAACCCAAACATATTCACCAAAATTTTTGAATGGGAAAGTTGATAAAAAAAAACAGAAAAAAAAAGATGATTTCCATAGCCCCCCAAAATGATAAGAAGGGGCCCGGTCCTGTGGAAAAAAAAATTGATAGGGGTTGACATCAACCCTCAAAATATAAATTAACCAAAAAAAATAAAACAAGCACAAAATAAAAGATTTGTGAAAATACAAAATGAAAAAAAGGTGTTGGGACAAAGGGCCCCAAAAACTTTACGATTCCCATGTCCCATTGAATTTAAGTTGATAGCGGGTTCCAAAATCCTTTGCATCACTGAATAAAAGCAAAAAAAAAAAAAAAAAATCCAAACATAAGTTATCACCATAGGAAAACTGGGCTCTCTGGCTGTCCAGTGACAGCAAAAGAAAAAAGGGGCCCTTTGTACTTTTGGTGTCACTGGTCAGCCAGTGAGCCCAGCTTTCCCATGGTGTATCTGTTGAAGATGTAGATACATAGTATTTGTCGCTTTGGGTGTGGAGACTTCAAACCAAACTCTCAGCTTAATTATTTAAATGTTTTCTCTCCTTTTTAATTTTATTTTGTAGACAACTCATTCTTATCAATTCTGATCAATTATTCAGAATCTCAATCCATTATTCTACCTTTAGACTTCAGTACAATTCATTCAACGAATTGTATTCCAATCATCAAGTTAACCATTGGGTATTCTTTATTTCTTGATTCAAAACAATCTTCTTCATAAAGACTAACTCAAACTACTTCTTATTCTTTTTTTTTTCTTTGATTCTTTTCTTTATTACTTGAACTCAACAACTATTCTCAGTTTCTTCCTGTTTTTGTCCAACAGTCATTTCATCTTTTTGATTATTGTCTCAAGTCGCTAGCTTCTCTTAAATCAAAAGTCCTTCATCTCCTAAATAATCTTCTTACAGTTATTATTGTCAATCTATCAGTCGACTGTTGGTTACTATTTTCTGTTTCTTTCCTAAGTTATTTGCTTTCTTTATCTCACTGACTGATCTTGTTCATGAAATAAAGACTCTGGTTTTAGTTTCCTACCCTAAAATTTCTCACGGTTAAAAGCCAACGGGGCGAGTCATAATGGCAACTCAAGGACCATTAACTCAGGCAAACCAAGGACTAGAGGTTGGTAACGTGTTTAAAACAATTACGCTTAAAGCGCTGGTAGAAGGAGCACCTCTTCTCAATGAGGATATTTATACTTTATGGCGATCTAAACTACAAGGTCTTTTTAAACTAAGGGGAATCTTGAAGGCTTTTGAATCAGATGATGTGGCACTCACTCCAGCACTGGACGAGGAAATGTCTGTGTATCTAATATCCAAAATGGATCACACAACTCATACCAATGTTATAACGGAAGAAAATGAAAATAGCGTGAAAAAGATTGGGCTGTAAATCAAGAAATACTTTGCCTCCTCACAATCTGCAAATAGGGCAAGGATATTCTTTGACTTCTTATACATTAAATTTCAAGAGATGGAAATTGATAAATTTATTACTTCCGTGCGATCTCAGCTGAAGAAACTAAATGAGGTTGGAATCACCTTACCTACCAATATTATCGCCTACTTATTACTCTTTAAGCTACCTGAAAAACTACAATCCATGCGTTCTCAAATAATGCATAGCAATAAAGACATCACCGTGGAACTAGTGATAAACCATTTAATTCAATTCAAGAATGAGAACAAAGCAAATCATAATGAAACAAATGAAGGCTCAATAATCTCCAAATCGGAAATTACATTGTACAAAGATAAAATTACATGCACTAATGGCAAGCATCATCCAGCAAATACAAAGAATCATCCACAGAGAAAATGCTGGGCAGAGAATCCTCACCTCCGAACCAATCGACCATCTAAAAATAAATCCATTGAGAAGGAAGAGTACTCGCATTTATTTGAATTTTTCTGTGGTGCAAAATTCACTTCTGATGTCGTAGAAAAGTTTATATTAGATAGTGGTTGCTCGGTAAATATGTTTAGGTCAAGTGATATCTTTAGCTCATTAAGTTTAGGATCCTCAGAAAGCATTCATACTGGTAAACCCAGGGCTTCCTTACAAATTAAAGGTCGCGGGAAAGCGACTATTAATCTTGATTACTCAAAATTTTCATTCTCCGACTCCTGCTGGGTGCCAGATGCAACTGTAAACTTAATATCATTTGGAAAGTTATTAAAAAAAGGTGTTTTGTTAGAAGTTGAAAACTGTGAAGAGGAAGAGCCAATTTTTAAACTTACAAAAAAGAATAATATTATTCTCGAAGGTTGTATCATAAATGATCTGCTAGTTATAGACCATCAACAAAAATCAGTTAATCAATGTAATCACAGCTGCAATCTAGTCACTGCTAACAACCCTGAAATGACTGTTCATCTAAAACTGGGCCATGCCAGTATTGATAGAATGAAAAGATATAATCAATTAAACTTTCTGCTTTCTTTAGGATTCAAAAATTTTCAGTGCAAAGGATGTAACCTAAGCAAAATCACTCAGTCATTGTTCAATTCTCAATCAACTAGAGCGACTAAACCAATGGAGCGACTCTATCTTGACCTCATGGGTCCATTCAAACCTATGGGTGTTGGAGGGGCAAGATTCTCCTTGACCATAGTTGACAGTTTCTCGGGATACCTCGCTGTGTTCCCACTTAAAACTAAAAATGAAACTGCAGACTTACTAATTTTTCTGATTGAGAATCAATTCAATTGACGAAATTACTACCCCGCAGAAATATGTAGTGACGGGGGTGGAGAATTTGTAAATGAAAAGCTCGCAACCTATTACATTTCAAAAGGCATTAAGCGTTTAACTTCCAAGCCATACCATCCCCAGCATAACGGTAGAGCGGAAAGGGCTAGCTGAACTTTGGCAGAATCAGATAGAGCCACTTTCAGCACTACTCCAATACCAAAGAAATTTTGGCCTGACATCATCAGAATTTGTGCTCTCGCTTACAATATCATTCCCTTACCCGACAAAGAAAAATGTCCATATGAGGAATGGCATCATAAAACTCTTCCTAGCGACTACATCCAACTCATTGGTTCACAAGTTACTTACTTGAATCTCGCTCCCAATTCCAAATCCATATTTGATGAAAAGGGGATCAATGGGCTGTTAGTCGGACATATTCCAGATCTACTATCCTAAAGAATACTGACCAAAACCGGTGCAGTCATTTCAAGTCAACATGTTTGTTTTGAAGGTATTATTAAAAACTCTTCAATCTTAAATGATTCAGATGATGAAAAACTCTCAGATAATATTAAATCAACTGCTCAAGAAATTAATTGTACAACCTCTGATGCAAACTATCCAATTGTTATCAATGATTCAGAAGAAATAACTCTTAAGGAAGAATCACTCTCCAAAAATGAAGAGTCAGAAGATGACATTATGTCAGAACTTATACCCAGTAATCTCACAAATGAAGCTCCGCGAGTACTCACAGATCGAGCAACAATTCAAAGACCTTCAAATCCTGACTTTGTCATGTATTACACTCCCAAAACTTACAGAAACACCTTAGAATGTTCAGAAAGCGAAAAATGGAAATCAGCAATTGAAAAAGAATTGCAAACTGTTGAATCACCTAAAGTTTGGGAAGATTGCTATGAAGAAAATATTACTAACGTCTTAAATACTACATGGGCTTTCTGTATCAAGGAAAATACTCATGGTGAGCCAATTAATTATAAAGCCAGAATATGCATACAGGGCTTCAACCAAAAATATGGTGTTGATTTCTTTGAAACTTAAGCACCTACAGGAAAAACCGCTTCTCTTCGTACTCTTCTATTGTATGCAGCCAACAAAAATCTCAAAATTGCTCAG
>JNCO01000785.1:0-26609 GCA_000785685.1 Uromyces viciae-fabae | reverse complement strand
ACGATGCTTTTCCCTGCTCCGCATGCCTCTCCACCTTTGCCACCGCTACCTAACACGAATATAAATTCCACAACGCCACAGCACAATGGCTTTGCGGAATGAGCCAACAAAACCATAATCAATATGGCACGATGCTTCATGTTGCAATCCAACGTGTCCAAGGAGTGGTGGGCCGAAGCCGTCAAAACAGCTGCGGACACCACCAATTGCCTTCCATCTCTGGCAAAAGGGAATTCGACCCCTCTTAACAAGATGTTCGCCATAAACCCCAATTCGATTTCTTTAGACCGTTCGGTTGCAAATGCTGGGTTGTCAAACCAAGCCAGATTAGAAAAGCTAAGTTCGATCCCATTTCATGGAATTGTGTCCTCATTGGCTATACCAATGATTATTCAGCGTACAGAGTGGTCAAATTAGATGATCAAAAGTTTATTGAGGCACGTCATGTATACTTTGACGAATCTGTCTTCCCTAAGCTTCCTGCCCTCAGAGCCAGCCTTGATCACTTTTCACATCAACCTTTACCCGATTTTCATAACACTCCACACCTTCCCTTCTTCAAGGATGACAAAGAAGAGAACAACCAACAAACCTTAGATCATCCAACCCAAGAATTAAGCATTGATCCGGGCACAGACCAGCCTGTGCAATCGCCACTGGGCAGGGAGCAATCTTCTACCTCTAATGAATCGTTAACTAACGCTCCTGTTCAAAACGACATGATCAAGCGCAGTAAGGTGATAGGGCCTAGACACCCTACATTGATTGACAGTGAGATCGATACAGAAAACATCCTCACTTTTGCTAGGCGTAGCGCTCACTCTTTGAACACCACAGCGGAAGAACCGAAGTCACACTTTGAAGCCATAAGAGGCGATGAAGCGGACAAATGGGTCTCCGCAGAACGGCGAGAAATCGACAATATGAAAGCTCACCATGTCTGGATTGAGCGACCCCGGGACCCATTGTTACACACCATTCCATCTACCTGGGCGTACAAGCGCAAACTCGATTCAAACAATAATATCTCAGAATACAAGGCGCAAATATGCCCCCAGGGATTCCGGCAGACGTATGGCCTCAACTTTGAGATGTCCTACGCACCGACAGGAAGGCCAGCTTCCTTAAGGTTACTGTTATCCCATGCTGTTTCAAGAAGCTTACCCATCCATCAACTTGATGTGAGAAGTGCTTTCCTCACATGCCCACTTGAAGAGCAAGTTTACATGACTCCACCTCCTGGATACCCAGGCGGCGATAAAATAATTCTCGAACTCAAGCGCGCTATATATGGCCTCAAACAATCCTCTTTGGCCTGGTATAAACGGCTGAGTACCTATCTGATTTCCATTGAATTTCAAATCTCCATCGCAGATCCATGTGTCTTCTACAGGAAGGACAACCCGATGTGGGTATTTGCACACGTAGATGATCTGATCTTCATAGGCGAGCATCCCAAAGATTTTGTAGCTCAACTTGAAAAAGAATTCAAAATCAAATATCTCGGCGAAGCCAAATTTGTGTTAGGAATCAAGGTTGAGAAGGTACCATCGGGATTAAACATCAATCAATCCCAGTACATTGAGAGGAAGCTCCTTGAATACAACCTGGATGCATTACCTCCGGCAACTTGCCCGCTCAATCCAGCACTGCACCTCACATCGGCCTCTCTCCAAGATCAAGAGCAGTTGAAAACCCTCAACGTCAACTACAGATCTCTTATAGGATCCCTCAACTACTTGAGCGTTCTAACTAGGCCTGACATAGCTTTAGCCGTGAGCAAGCTATCCCAGCTCCTTGAAAACCCTGGCATCACTCACTACAATGGAGCGGTGCAAGTCTTTCGTTACCTCAAAGGCACCAAGAACTTGGGGCTTTTCATCCAAAAGAATAACGACCTCATCCTAACGGCATCCGTGGATGCTGATTGGGAAAATTGCCCAGACTCGAGGCGTTCTCATACTGGCTTCCTCATACGATGCAACAACAACCTCGTATCATGGAAGTCCAGGAAGCAGACTCCCTTATCTCTTTCCTCAACCGAGGCAGAGTACAAGGCTCTGTCCGATTGCAGTAAAGAGGTGGTATGGCTTCAGAATTTGATCTCTGAGATCTTCTCACCGGAAAAACTCTCACCATCCGTCATTCTAGTCGATAATCAAGCAGCTATAAGTCTAGCCACCAGTCAGATCAGCCAAAATGGTTTTCGAACGAAACATATGGATATCAGACTCCATCACATCCGAGAGCTAATCAACAACAAACAAATCATGCTCAGATATGTCCGTACCTCAGACAACCTGGCTGACCTACTCACAAAACCGGTCAATCGCCAAGGAATGGAGAAAGCCCTCCGTTTCATGAGCAACTTTCATAGCTCTGCTTCTCCTCTCGATGCTTGAAGCACGGGGGTATGTCAAGTTTTGAGCACTAACGACCAAAACTGTAAGCGATCGTCTTGATTGAACGCTGTCTCACAAGACTTGAAAAGAACAAAAGAAAAAAATGATAATAAAAATGACACTTACCTCTCGTTACCGTTGCACAGCCAACGATGTCGACAGAGATGAAACAACCACCGTGGAAGACCAGACCCTGGTAGCAACCGGATGAGATTAACATCAGCCTACCCTTGAGTAGGCTGTCCTTGTGTACAATACCACCAGAAGTGAGCTTGACTACCTCATTGAGAGAAGACAATTGCTTTTAAGGAAGACATGTGTGCACTTTGCTAACCAGTCACATCATTTTCATCAGCTGGATTCTCTTTTCTTTTGAAACTCCAACAAACACCTCACCTTGCACTATCTCAATCAACTAAAAATTTTATTTCTTGCATTCTATACTCTTTTATCTCATCTCTTTTATCTTTTCTGATCTTTGGATCGTTTCTGCGACAAAGCATTATACCGCTTTGTCTTAGGTAAGCTATAAGCTTGT
Organism: Uromyces viciae-fabae; assembly: GCA_000785685.1. NCBI lineage: Eukaryota > Fungi > Basidiomycota > Pucciniomycetes > Pucciniales > Pucciniaceae > Uromyces > Uromyces viciae-fabae. Next base: position 23,669 of record JNCO01000785.1, on the reverse strand, counting down.
TTTCCACTTATCTTTCCACATCTATCTGCCTCATCGGACATCGTGTTCCTCTTGTGTTTCTTTATTTTGCTTGTACTTATTGAAAATTAAGCGACATCTTTGTCTTAGTTCTCCTAAATTTTACAGAAAATAGTATGAATTTTATTCTCACCCAGAGGTTAACTTCTTTAATATTCTTTGAAGGCCATCGCTTTGGTATCTCAATTCTCCATTCCGTTTATGTTTAGCTCAAACTTTTCACACATGAATTTTTTTTTCAAGAATAAATCTCCAAATTTAAATGAGTATATTATAAATCAAGTTCATGAAAGGAAAGAGACAACCAAAGATGGCTTTCTTGCAGTTTTTTCTGATGTTCCTATTTCCAATTTTATTTTTGGTAGAGAAAAAGAAAACGAATTTGTTCAATATTTATTTTTGAAATCAACTAGCTAATGGAAATATTGAGAGAAACACATAGAAAAAAAACTCGTTACAAATGGAAATTCTTCTCTATGACAAATACCCTATCCAAATGCTTCAAGGTTGGGATTATTCATTGACTTTTACTAAAACCACTGTCACAGGATCAAGGTATATGTTTTTTGAAACAATGAGAAAATAGTCAAAGACTATGCTCACCCTGAGATAGGACGTCGCCTTGAATGTTTGAAGGCCATCACTTGTTATCTTCTTCTCTGTTCTGTTTATCCCAATCAAAACTGTTTTTGGATCAATCATTCCTGTTAACTTTTATCATTCTACATAGCCACTTTTTTGCAATAAATGTGAAAAATAAAAGAATTAAATGAATACAATTAAAACTTACAACCTGTTTACCTTATCCATTTGTAATCAACACACCTTTACTATAACATCCGTCATGTTGCCTATTAAGATCAGGTTGATGATAAGAAACCCAATAATGTAAATTTTGTAAGTCAGTTCAAAGTTTTGAAAAAGCGAATTGAAAATATTGAAGTTAAAAAATATAGAACTTATTCAATCACCAATAAGTTGTTTCATACAATTTTTTTGATGTTAAATGCATGAGGGGATCACTGAAAGAAATCCATTAAGATTCAGGGGTGTAATGCAAAGAATAGAGAAAGAGAACAATTGAGTAATTTAAGAAATGAAAAATTATGTACCTCAAAATCAACCATTTCAACCATCTTTTAGAGAGCCAGGCTTCTGCTTTAAAGCTCATTGACATAATCCAGGATCATTAAATCCTGCAGACAGATGTTGATCAGAAAATTCAGAACTGAGACCAGCAAAAATGGAAAGAAAAAAAGTTACAATATACATAAAAATAGAGTTAAAATAATCCTCAAGATGATGCTTTCTCTTAGAAAAACTATTGATGATGAGAAAAAGAAATTCTGCATTGGTCATTACAAATATTGCGCAAGTTTTCTTCATGAGGAGCATTCTCAATAGCAAGATTTCCAATTTAAATATGGTAAAGAGAAACTTGTTTTTGAAGCAATGAGTGTGGAGGAGCATCTGTACTAAGGCGAATTAAATAAAGGGACTGTAATCTTCTGGACAAATTAATTTTTGTTGAATTTAATGCATGTCCAAAGACGATGAAGTGAAATTAATGTATATCCAAAGAGGATGAACTTGCACATGCAAAACATTCAAGTTTTTTTTGTTTGTCCAGTCGATAAGTTATTCTTAATTCTTTTTCTCTTTACTTTTGTCTTGTAAACACTCGCAGACTGATTACTGAGCTTCAAATTAATCAATCAGTCGAGAAATTGAGAATCTTGTCCTGTGCTTCATCAATTTCAGCTTGATTAGATTTGGGTTTTGCATGTTTCACAACCGATAGTTCTTTGACCGTAAGTTGCTGATTCAGTTGTCTTCATGATTAAGTTCTATATTTCAGGTTGAGGCTAACAGAATAGATTTCCAATGTTCTTTACTAAGTTTAATAACAAAAAACCAGCTGACTCAAGATCAATGAAACAATTATTTACATTCATCGGCACTTCGGTTTAATCATACATCTGGCCATTGGTGAACTGTTGACGCAAAAACAATCAAACGTATGAGATTAGAATTAGCAATGAACAAAAATGGTTGAACGAACTAAATAACTAAAACTGAACCTTTGAAATTTATCAGTTTAATTTATTTATCATGAGGTAAGATATTAATGTAAGGACCATTATGTTGCCAATCAAACTGGTTCTATTATGAGATATGGAATAGTTAATTTTTAATCAATATCCAACCTTATGTTTAATTTGTCTTTTTTTTTTGAAAAAAGAATAAATGATCAAATCCCTTAGATCAAATATAAGTTCATCAGACTTACACCAGTGTTTTTAAATAGTTTTTTTGATGAGGTTGAATTAGTAAACCCATTGAAGTTGATGTATCAATCCATCCATGGATTCAAGTTATGTTATGCATCAACACCACTTAACGGTCAGGGGGCTGTATTTACTGAATTAGTCAAATGGATCAGGTGACGATTGATGGTCTCTTGGTAAACCTTGAGGTACACGGGATTCCTTGTGACAAGATATCTGGAATGTAAGGTTGAGTGATGTTTGATCATGAATTTAGTTCATTCTCTTATCACAAAATTGATAAATTTGTTATGATAAAATGGAACATGATCCTTGGAAGTGTGACTTACATTAAAATTGTCAGATTTGAATCTGCTCGCTCATGGCTTTGTAGCTTAGCGGTCAAGCAGGCACCTAGAGTAGCCCTTACCCAGGTTCGAGTCCTGGTGAAGCCTTATCTTTTCTTACAGATTAACAGTCGAATGTGTCATTATCTCTCATCAAGAACTAAGACAAAGCGATGGCTGCAAGTGGATCCTCAGAAGAATCTAAATCTATACCCTTGTTAACCGGTGAATCCAACTTCCCCAGTTGGTCTAGAAGAATGGAGCAACTCCTCAGGCACAAGAAAGTATGGGCGACCACAATCACTGATCCAGGACCAAATCCTAGCGATGCCATTGCCCAAAAACTAGCGGACACATCTTTTATCATTTCTTCACGCATGAATGAAAGGACATTCAATCAGTTAACTAGGGACAACAATTTTACCAACGGATACTTACTCTGGAAGAGAATTCAAGAGACTTATGGACAATCTACTGCTCACACTATAGCTAGAGCAAATAGCCGGTGGGAGAACATCAAATACAATGGCAACATGAGCCTCTTCCTTGAGCAAATTGAATCATGTCTTAATCACTTTGACGCCATCAGCTATGAACAGTCCAAAAAGGGGATCTGTGGTTCCATAATCGGCAAACTAATGGCCAAACTACTTGGCATAGCTGATGCGCTCTCAGGAAACAGTGCTTTATTAGACAACCCCGACGCACTTATTGATAAAATTAGGGACATCACCTGCAATGAAGATTTTCACCACAAGAATGCGGAAAAAGAAGCTATTGCCCTAAATAACCAAGCCGGAACGAGACCTCCTAGCGGCTGCAAAAATGGTCAGCACAGCACAAATGCTACTCACCCTGAATCCAGGTGCTGGGCATTGTACCCAGAACAACGACCAACAAGAGGTCCGCCAAGAGGGAACAACAGGCCCACCAATATTCACACTGACGCAGGAAGAGAAGCGAGTTCTTCGTCTAATAAATACGTAAGGCCAGCATTTGCAAACATCACCATGGCTCAAGCTCTCCTCACAGAAACGTTGCCCATGAAAGCCGTCTTGGACTCGGGTGTGTCGCACCACATGTTCAACGACCTGAAATTCTTCCGACAAAGCAGCCCAACCAACTTGCCGATTGCAACTGGAAAAGGAAGTGGTGACCTAACAGCAACCATGATAGGGACAGCAGAAATTCTGCAAAGCTCAGGAAGAAAATTACTGCTGCCTGATTCGCTATTCGTTCCGGGATTATCCAGATCTCTGATTGCAATGCAAAAACTCATCACAACGGGTCTCAGCATGAAGAAGCGTAGTGAAGATTCCTGTGATGTCATCATTAATTCTAGCATTAAGATCGAGTGCAATCTGGCCAATGGTATCCTGGAAATTTCTACTTTCATCGGACCATTTGAGGCTTTTCCTACAGCTCTTGTTTCTGAATCGCATTCCTCTGAGATGACGCTGGCAGACATGTGGCATCAAAGACTTGGTCACGCTAGCGCCGCTCGCGTCAAAGCTGTGGTCCCTCTGATCGGAAGCACCAAGCCGTCCATTTGCAGTACATGCATGACCGGTAAAGTCTCAAGAGTGCCTTTCAAGTCTCACTTCAGCACCACTAACAATCCCCTTGATGTTGTTCATGGGGATCTTGTTGGGCCGGTTTCACCTTCAACTAACTCAGGTGCCAAATACTTTTTGACTCTGGTAGATCAACATACGGGTTTCATCAGCGTCACTATACTCAAAGCCAAGTCCGATGCCGTTCAAGCCATAATTGATTACAAAACTTTCTTTGAAAACCAGACTGGACATCGCATCAAAAAGTTTATCACCGACAGGGGTGGAGAATTTTGCAACAAAACTCTTTCCTCATACCTTAAGAATGCCGGGATTCAACACAATACCTCTCCCCCGTATACGCCGCAACACAACGGTTTTGCTGAACGAGCCAACAAAACGGTCATCAACATGGCGAGGTGTCTCATGTTACAATCCAATGTCTCAAAAGAATGGTGGGCGGAGGCGGTTAAAACGGCAGTTGACACCACTAACTGCCTTCCCTCATTAGGAAAAGGGAATAGCACTCCACTCACCAAGATGTTCGGCACATCACCGAACTTTGACTTCTTTCCGCAACACAACGGTTTTGCTGAACGAGCCAACAAAACGGTCATCAACATGGCGAGGTGTCTCATGTTACAATCCAATGTCTCAAAAGAATGGTGGGCGGAGGCGGTTAAAACGGCAGTTGACACCACTAACTGCCTTCCCTCATTAGGAAAAGGGAATAGCACTCCACTCACCAAGATGTTCGGCACATCACCGAACTTTGACTTCTTTCGGACATTTGGATGCAAGTGTTGGGTCGTTAAGCCCAATCAAGTCAGAGAAGCTAAGTTCGATTCAATTTCTTGGAATTGTGTCTTCATTGGCTATACAAATGACTATTCGGCTTATCGTGTAGTAAAGGTAGATGACAGAAGAGTGATTGAAGCAAAACACGTATACTTTGATGAATCAGTGTTTCCCATCCTTACAGCGCTACGACCTAGCTTCGATCATTTTTCACATCAACCATTACCTGACTTCAACAACTCAGCTCATCTCCCATTTACTCAAGACAATGAATTAAATAGTGATCAAGAGATAATTACCGTTCCACCGATTGGTGATTCCATGCCTTATGACAATGATGAGTCTATGGACTCATCTTCTTCCAACGAACAACCTACTATAGTTCATGATACTCATGCTGATGGTCCTTCTGAGGGTGCTCAAAACATCAGTCGCATCAAAGTCATTGGGCCACGCCATCCAACCATTATTGAAGGCGACATCAACCCCGATAACATTCTCACTTTTGGTCGTCATAGCGCCCACTCCTTCGTTTCTATGGCTGCAGACCCCAAGACTCACTTCGAGGCAGTTCATGGGACGGAAGCCGATGAATGGCGAGCAGCCGAAGAACGAGAGATACAAAACATAAAGGCTCACAACGTATGGATTGAGTGTCCACGGGACCCATCTCTTCATACCATTCCATCTACTTGGGCATACAAGAGGAAGCTAGACTCTCACAACAACATATCCGAATATAAAGCGCGCATATGCGCTCAGGGCTTTTGTCAGAAACAAGGTCTAAATTTTGACATGTCCTACGCACCGACAGGAAGACCTGCCTCACTTAGACTACTTTTGTCTCATGCAGTCTCTCATGATCTGCACATCCACCAGCTCGACGTGCGAAGTGCTTTTCTCACTTGTCCACTTGAAGAACGAGTCTATATGCTTCCCCCTCCAGGGTATCCCAACGGCAGCAACATCATCCTAGAGTTGAAGCGGGCAATATACGGTTTGAAACAATCATTGCTTGCCCGGTACAAACGGTTGAGTACTTATCTAGCATCCATAGACTTTTAGATTTCAGTAGCCGACCCTTGCGTGTTCTACCGGAAAGACAAGGACCCCTTCTGGGTTTTCGTGCACGTCGATGATTTAATTTTCATTGGGAAAGACCCCAGATCTTTTGTCGACCAGCTTGAGAAAGAGTTCAAAATCAAGTATTTGGGCGAAGCTGAGTTCGTACTAGGGATCAAGATCAAAAAATCAGGATCTGGACTCAACATCAACCAGTCCCAGTATATTGAGAGAAAACTTCTTGAGTACAACTTAGAATCATCACCACCTGCATCTTGTCCACTCAATCCAAGCATTCACCTTGCAAAAGCCTCTTCAGATGAACAGAAAGCTTTCAAGAAACTCAACGTCAGCTTTAGATCACTCATAGGCTCCCTCAACTATTTAAGCGTACTTACGCGCCCCGACATAGCCTTCGCAGTCAGCAAGCTATCACAACATCTTGATTCACCAGGAATGAGCCATTATCACGGCACAGTACAGGTGTTCCGTTATCTAAAAGGGACTAAACAGCTGGGCTTATTCATCCAACCTAACGAAGACCTTTCAGTAACAGCCTTGGTTGACGCTGACTGGGCGAATTGCCTTGATTTGCGACGATCTCACACAGGCTTTATCATCAGGTGCAATCACAATATCATCTCTTGGAAATCCAGAAAACAAACGACCATTTCACTCTTGTCTACCGAAGCAGAGTACAAAGCTCTATCCGACTGTGGCAAAGAAGTCGTATGGCTCCAAAACCTCATCTCAGAAGTCATATCTTCAGAAGTCTCGTCACCTGCTACCATCTTAGTCGACAACCAAGGTGCAATCAACCTCTCCATGAGCAAGATCAGCCAAAATGGTTTCAGAACGAAACACATGGACTTGAGGCTGCATCACATTCGTGAATTGATTGTTAACAAACTGGTGACGCTCAAGTATGTTCCCAGTAGTGACAACATAGCGGACTTGCTCACCAAACCGGTTAACCGCCAAGGAATGGCAAAAGCTTTGCGTTTCATGAGCAATTTTGAATCTTCTGCTTCATCCCTTGATGCTCGAAGCAAGGGGGTGTGTCAAGATATGGGTGTAGAAATTATCAATAGTAAGCTATGACATTCTCGCTAAATGACTATTTACATAAAGGAACAGAGAATAAAAAGAAAAAGCAAAAATTAATTTTTACCTCCTTTACCGTTGTTCAGACAACGATGACACAGGAGATGATCTTACCACCGTGGCAGACCAGGTCATGGCTGCAACCGGATGAGGAATCAAAACCAGCCTACTGACATGTAGGCTGTGCTTTGTACCATTGCAGAATGATGACCGTGAGTTATAGACAGTTTTACCTCAGCACGGATAGTATAAGAATGGGACCAAAGCTACCAACAAGCTAATCTGCTGTTTCATATTCTCACTTAATCAGCTTCGTTAACCAATTTCTCCATCAACAATCTTCTTCATAACATTATCATCCTTTTTACTGCTTCATTGCATTAACAACAGAACATCTCACTTCCAAATCCCTTCTTTACTTTTCACACTTCTAACCTCATACACACCTAATCGAGATATTACATTCTCACAACTTTCTTTAAACAACCAATTCATACTTCGTTGCTTTTTCCTTTTCTATTCTTAATTAAACCCAAGGCAGCGTACCGCTTTGTCTTAGGTATGAGACTTTTCATTCTTTTTATCATTGATATGTTTTATCTACATTGTTTCTCAAATAATTGTGTTTTGGCTATATTGTACAATGTTTGCTAAAATGATAAACACTTTGTCTTAACCACTTAAAACTTTACAGATTAACAGTCGAAGTGCTCTACGGGGCCTCTTCTTATCTCTAGATAGTGAGCTCACCAGTGGAATTCTGAGGCCAAAGATCTACCAGATTCCGGGGGCGTGTCAGATTTGAATCTGCTCGCTCATGGCTTTGTAGCTTAGCGGTCAAGCAGGCACCTAGAGTAGCCCTTACCCAGGTAAATTTCCATTTGTTGTTTGATACTATCCAAACCAATTTTTGATAAGCCTCGATTGTAAACTTTGGGAATTTTTTCGAGATGATATTTGATCTCAATATTTCATCCAAATAAAATTCTTTCAATCATTTGATTCTATTGGCAAAATTTGATGTCTACGGGGGGTTAAATTATTTTGTGTCAGCAAAATAGAACTGTATAGCTCAATCAAATTCGCCATAAGTTTGATCTTCTAATAACATAAAACCTGGTTCTGAGGCACCTGGGTGTGCATTGACTCGATGTTCTCGAATGAATGATAAGTAGAACAAGATTAAGCACATTCCATTAAACACAGTCTATTCTACCATTAAGTTTGGTTTTTGCTCCTAAAAGACAAAATTACGCATATGAAGATAAAATTTGTCTCAACCGCATCTCATATTAACTTCACAAACTTGATATTTCCCCTTACTTTTATAATTTGAATGTTTTCGCAATGGAAGATTGAGTATGTCTCTGACAACAATGAAGAGTTGAGAATTTTATTGCAAAGTCCAATATCTGCTAATTAAAATATTTAATGTGAAATTGCTCATGTTTCCAAATACTCATTCCTGGTATGTGTTTTGTGATCCAGTTTATAATCATATTGAGTTTGTTTCTTGCGCATGATCCTCAATGGTAAATTTTTTTTTTTTTGTTAAGTTGCTTTGTCTTTGGTCAATCACATGAGCTTTGTCACATCCTGACTAGTGCCTTGTTAGTTTAGGCTCATGAAAAAGATGCTATGCCTAGTCAAGTCTCATTTACCAAGATCTCCTAGTGACAAAAACATGTTCCAGGGACAGATGAAGCAAGTGTAAATTAAGGATAAAAATTGTTCTGTGCTCATGAGTTTAGCATTGAAAACAAGATGTATGCCTTGCTCTTGTTTCAAGATCTAATCAAAATGCTTTGACAATGAGTATTACATGTTTGTGTCTTTGCACAAGAAGTTATGCTTGATTGGGGGTTTCAGAAAAGCACTTTGGTTAGATTCACACTATGATTGAGGCCATAGGACTAAATCAGAGTGCTCCTTCTCTCTTCAAAGCTTTATTTGTGCTGGTCAGTATGGCTTTCCTACCTCTCTTCTTGGGAAAAGTGTCCACTTTCTCTGGAAGTAAGGTTGACCTATCATTCTCAATATGTGAACGTCCGGGGCTGGAGTCAAAATCATCTTCATCCGCTACCTCAGTGTCCACTGTAACTTGGTTGAGATTTGGTGGAGTATGCCTGTTTGAGGATTCTGGTGTTACCATTCCTGGTTGAATACTACAAATATATCTTTCCTTGGTAAACTGATTGATGGATAAATCATTGTTGAAGAAAGATTTGTACTAACACTCCATGTGTTATCCTTTTACCATTTGATGATAAATTGCCTAGAGGAGAGCTTGATAATGAAAATTTTGTGCTATTAGGTTGTTGATATCCGGAAGTGATGGAGATGCCTATGACCTAATATCTTTGTCAACTGAGGTTTCTGCGTTTTAAAACAAAAAGATGGCTTACTCTAGCGACAACTGATCTAGTTGAAAAATTATAACCACATATGACTGCAGAAATTTGACATTCTTGTCCTTTCTGGAACAAAGCAAAAGTACCTCCATGTAGTTTATCGCCAGAGACAATATATTCCACATTGAATGAAATTTGTGAACGTGTCTAAAGGATTTTTTCCAATGTTAGTCAGAGAAAACGTAGAATTAAATAAGGAATATGGTGCTTACTTTGGAGTGATAGTCTATGTGCTTCATGATGACTAGAAGGTTAGTCTGAGAAATTCCTTTCATGTTCTTATTGGGTTCTTGGTAAGTTTCCTCAACCAAACCTCAACCTATAATTGAGACTTTGTCTGTAATGTGGTTTGCAAAATCCTTGCTTTTGCCAAGGGCTAAGGTAAGAGCAGAATCCACAATAAGGTTGGTGTGCTCGTTGTATTTGGTGCTATCATTCTTCCTGATAAGTTGTAAACTTGATCCACCGCTAACGCATCAGCTATGGAGCTGTAACATGAGGTGTTGCATAATAAATTATTTTCGCGGCCGGAACCAACCTCTGTGAAAGAAACCGCTGTGCCGTAGACAAATTGCCCATAGATGGAGCCTGAGGGTATGTTATCCTTTATCTATAATTGTTATAGTAGAAAAAAAGGATGATTGATCAGAAAATGAGATCAATCAGGAAAACATGTAAACATGAAAGCTATGACATAACAGTTTAGCTTACCTTCTCAAAAATATCAAAACACCCTTTGATGATCACCGGATGACTTATCTTTCGAACATTTGCCATTTTGTCTTATGTTGCAATTAAATTTAGAAAATGTCACTGGAACCTGTAAATTGGACTAAAAGGTGAGAAAACAATTTATTTGAATTGAGGAACTTCTTGAGGTATATAGATGGCTGATCTTAAGACTTACAAAATGATTTAAATGTCACAAATAAAGCTAATTCAAGTGCTGGACCAAACAACTTATCAAAGTTTAAATCGGGTTAAACTCTAAATATGATTGATGGGTTGAGACCAAACAAAAAGTTGGTGTAAATGTAAACGACTTGAGTCTTGAAGGGTTAAAGTTGGTGGGTAATTCCAATGTATGAACTCGTAGACAGGAGTCTTCAAATGTGAAAATTCAAGTAAATCTGAGGAGAGAACGATGTGAGTGGTATTTGAAGGTTTTTGTGTATAAATAAATGGAGTTTTGCCCAAAGATAAACTTGCCTGGTGTATGGAATCATCATAGTTACTAATCATCAGCCAAAAAACGTTATTAACCAGGCCCAAGGGATGTGTGAAACTATTGCTACGGACCAGAAAAATGTTGATGGGTGTTGTTGTGGACAGGAAGAGAGGGTCAACAATTGTGGAATGAAAAAAATTAACCAGGATGTATGGTTGGCAGGCATAAGTGGCGCAACCAACCAATTTAGTTAAGAATTATGTTACATAAAATGTTTCACAAACTGAATGGATGAATTGGAAAAAAAAACAATCAGCATAATGATTTGAATGAGATATTTTATGATGAACACGTACGTTATGAGATTTTCAAAAGAAGTATTTTGTCTTAATTGACCGGATTAAAGGGTGAGAAGTAGGATGTATCAATAAGATAAGAGCAATACGAGTTTTTTGGTAGCATATAAAAAGGGGTTTCCGCCCTCTAGGGTTCATTAGTTAAAGCCACAGTGTGAAAAGACACTCGCTCAGGGGGGGTGACAGGTATGGCATTTTGATTACATGATTTACATACCGGAGACAAAATTATTAATCACTGGCTGGAAATTTATTTAAGGTCTGCATTGATTCAATTTCTGAGCTGCAGCAATATGAAATCCTTGCCAATGTGAGGGGCTCTAGCTCAAAAAATCCAAAACCTTAGAGGGAAATTATTGAAGTTTGATTTTGAAAAAGCAGAATTAAAGGTTGTTTAATTAGATTTTTTGATAATTAGCCCAATAACCCCCAAAAAGAAATTCAAATGAGTCCAACGACTCCCATGTCTGCGGAACGGGAGTTGTTGGACCAAATTTGGCAGTTGGCCCTCCTAAATCCCCTGTACCAAAGTACAGGGATATGGCTAATTTTTTTTGGAGCTTCTCGATGAGCTATAAAAGGACTTAAAAAAAAACCGCCACCCATTTGGGTGAGTTTTGTGGGTGGAGGATTTTTTTGGGATCCATAGCTTTTGCTAAGTTTGTGGAGCAACGACTCACAAAAAAAAAAAAAACATTGGCCCCGCGACTCCCATTTTCCGTCCGGGGGACCAAATGGGAGTCATTGGTCTAAAATCTGGGAGTCGGATAACCAAGCCTCAAAAGGAAAAGGCCAAAAGCCTCAGGCAAGAACTTGACATTGGAGAGTCAGTTCCTCTTGGTGGAGGCTCGGACACTATGGGGAACTTTTGCTAAGTTATCAAATTTTGGGTTTCTTAGATGAAATGGCAATCTCCTCACAATTTCTTCCCCCGCCTTCTGCAGTGAAGGAGTATTTCCTCCAACCCTAAGCCTTACAGGAAGTACTTATTAAAGAAAATTCACATCATAATTATTGTTTGGCTATTGCACTCATGTTGTTCATAACATTGCAGGTAACAAAACGTAAATGTTGCAGCTTATACACTTGTGTGCATTACAATAAAAACAATGGGGTAATCTATAGGCGAGATAGCCTGAAAGGGGTAGCCTCCTATAGCAGAAATCTTAAGATTGACCCAAGTTAATGTCAGAAGTGGAAAGACACAACAACAGCAATGGAAGACAGCACACCTGTTGTGGATGAAAGAAAACAAGATATAAGAGGTGTTGAGTATGAAAACAGAATAAAATGAAATAGCAGACTATGTACCTGTGAGATGAGAAGCGACAGAACGGAGTGAAACAATCTTATGAGTTTGGAAGATGAAGATTGAATGAAGAAAAGAGAACAAGATCTATGAGCAAGAGCGCTTTTCTATACAACTATCATCTAGGTTTAAACACGCATAAATTGTAATCTACCCGTTTTGCTGCGGAACCACTAGGTTTGCATGGTCGAACTATGTAATTTGGTTTTACATAATCGCTCCTAGTCTTTTTCTTAATCATCAAAAATAAATACATTGATTTCATTTCAAGTAAAAATTAATATCTCAATGAGAAAAACAACAGAATATGCAGATGCTTGAGATTGGATGGGTTATTTTCAATGATACAATACTAGTTGAACAAAAAAAACAAAGGAACATGATGATTGCACGAAATACATATGGGACAAACATCTGAACTGAACTAATAGAGCAAAATTGTTTGAAAGCAATTCAACAGAGAAAATTAAGCTCGATCTCCCGTTAGCCCAGAATTTAAAGGATATGAGGAGTCAACATGAAGGAATCGAAGAAAGAAGCTATTTTTCAAAACAAAAAGGCGAGTAAATGACGATGTAATTTGAAAATGTTGAGGATGATATGCGTGCATACCTAGCCCAGTGTGATTGCTGATGTCAGTTACCATAGAGACATACTGATCAGGTCGAACCACAACCATGCAACCGACTTTGGGATCAATTCCATAATTCTTGTAAGCCTGGCCATGGCCTCGATGGTAACTTTCGTCATCGCAGAAACTGCAAAAATTGAAAATCAGTCAATATTTTCACTCTTGGTCTACCCGAAGGAAGGGAGTAGTCTAGAGCAAGAATATCATGCGTACATCTTTTTGTAAGATCGGAAACCAGCTTTGCCGATTTTGGGACGCAAAATGTCGTGGAAGTCGTCACAATCGATGGAGATGCGGGGTGAGGCAAGAATCGTGAGGCAGTTAAACACCGAGTCCAAATCAGCATTTTTAGGAGTGTATTTGGTGATTGGACTGGCTGAATCATGGGCTAGGAACCTGGAAAGCTGCTGAAGGCGAAGCATACATCCAGAATATTGAGTAACATCTCCAGCGAAGAGTAGTATCTTCCAGCGTCCATCAGCACAGGCCAAGTCTCCAAGATCATAAGGTTTGGCGTCAGCTACCCCAACCACCTGTCGGCTATACAGACGTGGGCCAACCGGTAGCATGTCTGCCAGTTCAATTTTGTGACACAGGTAATTTTTAATGACCTTGGTTATTCCTGGTTTCGAGACTAGTACACTGGACGGATAATCAACTGAAGTGCCGCTGGAAAATATATTCCCTTTCTGCATTGCGCTTTGGAACTCTGCCATTGAGACGCCTGTTTCATCAATAACATCTTTTGCCGGCTTTCCTGAAAACATTCGTGAAAACTGTAAAAGGAGAATGAATTACAGTGATAAGATATCCATGGTAGCAATCCTTCTGTGTGAATTGATAGGATCTAGCCCCTACTGACCTTTTGGTCAAACTCTATCAAGTGTTGTGCAACTTCCGCTCGTTCAACTTCGTAAGTTCTCAAAATTTTAGGGTGAGCACGCTTATGTAGGACATGGGCCATTTTCCAAGCTAAGTTGAATGTGTCCGCCATGGATATGCTGAGAGAAAAATAATATTAGGCTACATTCACCCATAGAAACGGCTGTTCACTTAAGCTCACTTCATGCCTTGGCCTGCCTTCGGCGAATGGGTATGACATGCATCACCCGCCATAAAGATACGATTGTTCCAAACCCAGTGATTAGCCAAACGTTGTCCTATCTCGTAGCAAGTGTACTGTAGTTCGGAATTGAAGTTAAAAAAATTACAAGAAGAGTTGACGAGTAAAAAAAAGGACCTGCCCATTCAACTTTTGGTATCTCGAGCGTGTAGGGCGCAAAGATTGCTTGGGCTGCCTTCAACAACTTCTCGGGTGTGACATCCGCACGATTTGGTCTTTTTCCTTTTTCAGGCTGGGGTATTTGGATGTAAAGGCGAACCAAATCTTTCTCTCTGGGAATTATCATAGCTGAGCCACATTCAGCCGAATGAATTGCGCATCGCATTCTTATATCAGGGCTGAAAACGAGATTCAAACATAAAATATGAACAATCAGTTATTCGCGCCTGCGCAATGGGAGCCCTCTGATATGGTAGGTTGCTCACAAATCGGTGATCGGAACACCATCCAAGACACCCCAAAAAAAGTCGGCACTCTCCCCAACCAATTTGAAGCCAATTGCTTGTCGCGTCCAACTTCTAGCTCCATCAGCCCCAATGATATAGCGGCAACGAATTTGTTCAACGATTTCTTCGGAAGGAAGTCCAACTGGATGGACATCTAATAAATCATCCTGGAACATATTCGACCGATATATCCCATCAGGTGCATGGGGTGAAAATTGAGCAGGTTTGGCTTCGTCCTCGGTGAGGTGGCGCAGTCTCACAACAATACGATCTTCTGGCAATTCTGATAGAGCTGAGGCATCTAGGCGAGGTAGAGTGAGCATATCTGGGCAAACTGCTCTCTCCACTTTAATCTGTGGCTGCGGGGGTTTAATATCAACTTCAGGGCTAGTTTGCGTTTCGGGTATTGTTGACCACTCGGCTATTTTGTCCAGAAACATGCGTTCGATCCTTCCTTGGTGCACAACTGATTGTTGATAAGGCGAAATACCCGGAACGGTCTGAAAAGAACCGGCATCACCGACGAAGAATCAATCAAATGGTTTGAAGCATACATAGAAGAAGATGAAGCAAAGTGACTCACATCTGGAATACGAGCTGTACGGCCAATTTTGCCATTATTGTCAGGATTCCAAAAGCAAATTTCCCCTAACTGGTTGACTTCTTCGAACAATCGGGATCCCATCCCCATCGCTTGAAAAATCTTTGAAGTGTGCCAAGGGGATGAGTATGGTTGTCTAAAATAATGCGAAACACAAGCTTTACTAACCTCCAAAGATCGGGGGTTGAGTCCATCAGCTTGTCCAGTAAAAATCTGTTTAACAGATAGAAATCTGGGTGTCAATACAGTTGAGAAGATAATCATTGTGAATTTTTAGGTGACCTTGGTGCTCCGCTTGTCAACAATCCGGACATTGTGAATACCGTAACGTGCCAGACAGGCTGCCGCCATGAGACCTGCTGGGCCCTTTTAATGGAAAGGAGCATGTCAGTCCTGCTCACGGGAGTCAAGAGAAAGAAATTCAAAAAATACGCACTGCTCCGATAATGAGCACATCCACATCCGATGGTTTGTCCTTGACTGAGAAGACTGGTTTCAGCTGATGAGATGCCATTTAAAACCTAGACAGGGGGAGAGAGATAACAATTGAATACTATGAAACCAAACTATCCGCTGCGATTCCTGAATGTGGTATTGATGAAACAAAGAAAGTGGGGACTAGGTAGATTGAGTTCAAGAAGCTGATACAGAAGAGAATCTCCATAGTCCTCAATATATACTCATAATTTAGAAAATTTCCAGGGCACGCTCACTGACCAACGAGAGCAGGACAAGAGGCACTACTGATCATTTAGTATTCAATACAACAGAGCTAGACTGGATCATGTAGACATCGAGTTTGTGAACAATAATTATCAAGCTGGAGCTGTGAATAGATCAAGCTCGCGGAGATCAATGCGCGCTTGCTCTCGTTTCACGAACAGGACATTTCGCATGACGGCAGATCTTAGCAGATAGGACTGCGCCTCTGCCCTGCCGCTATTTCGGCATGTATCAAGCTTGGAAAATGACCCGGCCGATTTGCCAGCGATATGCTAGAATACAATAGTTCCAGGAATAGTTGCAACTTTTTCTAGGAAAAAAAAAGTCCGTGTATTTTAACGCAGCTCTAGTTCTCGATGACACGTGAGGCTCATGTAGGGTCAGCTTTAACAACTTGCGGTCGGTTTGGGTGTGTTTCCAGGCTTGCTTCTGCCTGTTTAATCAGACAAACTACATGTCAACTCCTTCAATTAATTTTGTGCCAATCGCTTCAGTAGTTTAATATCTCTTTGAATATGCTTACATGTTTTCGCTCAACTTCAACTAAAAAAGCATGCGGTGACGGTGATTGAGATTCCTCGTTCTCTTTCGATTCACGTACGAGAAAGGAATCTTACCTGCAACATTTTACGTCATCCCAGATAAGCTTTGTATTTTTTTGTGTTATTGTTTGTGTTACATTTTCTATCATTTCAGTGTGGCTTGTTTTCTTGTTCTCTTTTGATTGATCGATGAGAAAGCAATCTTAACTGCAACATTTTATGTTATCCCAGTTGCGAGCGGAACACGTGGGAAGGAGAGAGTAAACAAACTATTGAGCCGACAAAAAATCGACATTTTGGTGCACGAAGTGTTCTACTAATCACAGCTTGGCAACTGTTGCATTGATGGTCATTTGTAATATACCACCTAAGAAACAATCAATAATAGGGCCGGTCAAACATCAAATTGATGTTGGATCCCACGTTGAGCCAACCGGCTGCTCCCCAAGAATACCACGTTAATGCACCATGGTCATGTATAAGAGGTTGGGAATTGAATGGGAATCTCAATTCAACCCAATTTTTGTCTTCACTAAAGATAACCATCCTATCTTTGTTCAAAACCCCTCAATCTTTTTCTTCCCTCCTTATCCCCTTTTTCCCACTCCAACACTCTAACTGGCTGCAAAGGAAAGGCTCCACCGGGACTCAAGCTACAAAGCCTGAGCTGCCAGATTCAAAGTCTGACGCTAAAAATTGAGCTTTCTTCCCCCCTTACTCCTCACAACGTTAATTTTCAACATTATTCCTGCCACATAGTGTTGAAATAACAAAAGACCTTATATTGAAAACACTTTTAAAAGTGAGTCTATACTATTTTAAATCTTTCTGTGTTAAAATCAGAATATTTCTTTGTTTATTAAAACAAAATTTTCAATAAAATTCATTAACAATTTTTGATTTTATCATTCTAGAAAACAATATATAATTAAAACAAAGATTTATAATAATTAACAGAATGATGAATTATTTTTCTAATTATTTATTTTTTACTCGTTTGCTTTGTGATGAACAGATACCACAGCAATTGATAGAAGTATTTAAAATTAATAATTAAAATATTAAAAGGATAGTGCGCACTAATGATGTTTTGTTTGTTAAATTTTGTGAACAACAGTAAAACAAAACAAAAATCAATCAAGATTATCAATCTCAATTCCTTTTCGGTCAACAAGATATTTTTATCTAAAAATTTCCTTGTCATTGTTAATCAAAATTATCTCTATAATTTTGATTATTATAATTATCATCTAAATCTTTTTCAAGTCATCTTATCTCAACAATTCTTATTCCAGTAAAATTCTTGAACTCGCAATAATCTTTTTATCTTTTTTCCTTTTTCATTTATTCTTATCACTAAAATTATTATCATTTATATTATAAAAATACTTTATAATTATTTATTTTATTTTTGTTATTAAACAACTATTATTCAAATAATAAACTCTTAAATATTTATTGGCAAATTCAGTTTTTCCTGTAGGTAAATTAATATTTCATATTTTATCTTTTGTTATTTTGTATTATTATCATTTTTGTTAATTTTATATTTTTAGAGTTTATTAAAACTGAAATAATAAATCTTTAGTTGTGTTATTTTCACACATATATTTCTCTATGTTTCAGCAAATATGAATCAACGATACTGATGATCAAGGAATAAATTTAGATTAATGTAGATCAAGGGATCAGGATAAAGCCTCAATATCATTGGAGAAGGGAGGGGATTGGAGCATCTGGTTCAATGGAACAATAACAAATGAGTATTTATTTCATATTTAAGGGTTCATATACTTGCAGTTGAACAACCCTGGCATTGTATGACCAGGGGTTTATACAGAAATGTTGAAAGAAATATTTAAAACTAATTGTTTTATGATGTAATTAATCATGCTAAACTTTATCTGCTTGCAAAGAAATTATAAATTACCGCTTAAGTCAAATTGAGTGCACTATCAATTCTCTGGAAACTAGCTACCAAGAGCATATCTCTAGTGAGCAAAATACCAGCTCCAATGTCTGGTCTTATTTGTTGAAATTCTAACATCAAATTTGTGACCGCAACTCAATCGAGATCTCCATTCACAGTCTCAAGTCAACTTCCTCACTTAGTTTAGAACAAAGTAGTCAAAAACCTATATTTAGTTCAACAGTTTAGTGATATGTTAGTTACATATTGCTAAGTAGTAGTAGTAATAATAAGATAGTTTCTTATTATAAAATCAGTAGTCATTTCTTTTGTTAGTTACAAAGAATAATAAGTTCAGTAAGCGATAGTTTCTCTAAAATATCGTGCTTCTAGTTGAAGCCCAGTAAATTTTAGTCAGTTGCTTTTAGTTAAAGCTTAGTTTAGTACTTCTAGTTGAAGTTAATAGTTAGTGTAGTGAATCATAAATGAATTTATTCATTATTGTATTTAGTTCACCCACAAGTGTTGGGGTGTTTGTTTCTCCTATAAGTTTAGGAAAACTTGCATGTCGTAATTAAATCATTGGTTCATCTTAAACCTTTCTCCCAAGTCCCCTCTGGGAATAAGTCCAATCAGTTATGCTTTTACTATAAAAGTAAAAACCCTTCATCCTTCTCCTATATCATCAACTCAGTCAGCAGAGCATTCAGCTCTTACCGCTCTAAATTCTTCATTATTCATGAGTAAAACCTCAGTCCCATCCGTTTTTGTTTGCCCTAAAATCCAGTATTAAAATTATGAACAATCTTACTTCTTCATCATCTGTAAGACAACCACTGACTCTCAAGCTTTCTTTAACATTTCTGAAGATCAGATTGAACATAAAGTCAACAAGGTCCTCCCCAACCATGATTCTAAAAATGCAGATGATTCACCCATATATAAGCTACCATTGTAAATTTCTCAGGATTTCAACCAAAGCCAGATTGTTTGCAAAGGGATTTGTAATCCCAAAGAGGTCTTGGAGGACATTCTTTTGGTTTTTGATCCAATCATGACTGATTTTTGTAAAATTTGAGACAACTGAAGGGATTACATTACTTTGGTATTGGTTTTCATCTTAATTTTACTTAAAAATTATTAATTTGAGAATAGAAATATAATACAATATAAAATTTTGTTCAACTGAACGCAAAATTGGTAATGGCTTATGAAAAATATTAAGGATAATGAAAATATTCTTCATAATTTGATAAGAATAAATTTCTATAATTTAAAGTGAAGAGAATTTCATAAGATGAATGGTGCTTAAGATGATAATTTATGGCTAAATTAAAGAAATAAATTCAAGTTGTAATTTATAGATTGACTTGAATAGAATAATTTTTGATTATTTAAATGAATACAAATGATTACAATATTGAAAGTATTTTAACTGATCTTTCATTTTGTTCAATGGTGGGTCAGCTGTGCTGTGGTGAGCTTCAGAGCAGCATAGTTTCACTTTTTTTTGGCTAACACTGCAGTAAAAAAATTTGGGATTTTTTTTAATTTGTTTTATAGTGCAGCCTAGGGTTACCTTTTTTTTCTGAAATCAAGCTAATAGAATTTAAACCAGGGTTTGCACATGCAAGCATAAAATTTTTTCTACACTCCTGCAGAAGAAAATAACCCCCACTGCGGAAGGGGAACAAGGAGCTATTCCTATTCCAGATTCAAAATAATCATTGCTGTGGTAGTTCAAATTGTCACAACAAAAAATTTAAATTTTCACTATGAATGGGGAGAAAATCTTCAATTATTATTTAAGGAATGTATTC
This sequence comes from Uromyces viciae-fabae, assembly GCA_000785685.1. NCBI lineage: Eukaryota > Fungi > Basidiomycota > Pucciniomycetes > Pucciniales > Pucciniaceae > Uromyces > Uromyces viciae-fabae. Next base: position 3,481 of record JNCO01000785.1, on the reverse strand, counting down.
TACACCAAAAAAAACTCGCAGCCACTCACCAACAGTATATCAATAGCTCTACTAGTTGAGAAGTTACCCCAGGCAGAAGACTGAAAGATTTTACCTAAAATTTCTTTGTATTATTAGATTGAAGAACCAAGCCTTTAGGATTAAGAATAGTATAAATCATAGTTAACTTAAATCAAACATAGAATCACATCATTATTTAAAATCAGCAGAATGCATGAGGCAGTGACCTTGTTACATGTTTATACTTCTCTTACACATTATTTTACATGTGACTCTTTATTTTTAAGGTTTTAACTCATAGTCATAGCTAAGAATCACATATCTGGAAGGAGTTAAGTTCACATGTTAGAAATATCTAAGTTAGAAGGCATGTTCTCTTTGTGGGAAACTTAGATTTATAACCTATTTTTTTGCTCATTGTCTATATAAGCAACGGTGGTCCAGCTACACTGTGGTTAGCGTTAGCTTAGCGCAGCTCTAGCTTTTTTCAGATATTGCTGATGTTAGCGTTAGATTTTTTTTTTTTTTGAGCTAACCGCTAACATATTTTTGAAAAAATAAAAATCTAGTGCAGCGTAGTGTTAGCTTTTTATTCTAAAAAAAAGCTAATGCTAATAGAATTGTCGAAATTCAACTGGTTAGCAATGTTAGTGTTTAAAAAAGCTGCACTGACATCTATCGTTAGCTTAGACATGGCTAACACTAACCGTTATCATATTACCCTGCTCCCTCTTTTGCCTCATTTTGTCCCGTTTCTTGGATTCCTTCCTCAACTTGTTTTGACTTGTTTTTTGTGCTTTCATGAGTTAAATCAAGTCCCCGGGCCAGTGTCAAGCCCAAGATAAATCATTTTTTCAATCGATTAGTTATTTACAAGGGACGGGGTCACCACGTGCAAAAACAATTCATGAATGCACTACAGGTTGCACAGTCCTGTAGGGTGTTCATGACACCTGTCACATGTAAAATTACAGGTCATGAACTCCGGTAAATGTCATGTAGAGCTGCATGGCACCATGTCACAGGCGCAGTAACTGCACAGAGGGGTTCACAAGTCTGTTGACTACATGTGAGCTGTATGACACTTTGTCATGTAAATCTGACAGGTCACGGCTTACACATGCCTGCCATGATTACCTACATGACTGCGCAACCTGAAGCGCACTCAGGAAACAATTTTGCACACGGTGGGTAGGCAACAGAGGAACAGGTATGAGAAATGTGTATTTCAATTTAATTTTTTTATTTTTTGTTTTATTTTTTTACTTTTCTATGTTTTTTTTTTTTAAATTTTGAATTATTATTTATTTTATGTTTCTTTTTTAATTTTTGAATTTTTTTTTTTTTTTTTTGAATTATTTTTAAGAATTATTAAATTTGTCTTGATTATATATAGACAGACATCAAAATTCAAGCTGTCTGGTTGAAAATTGAACCACACTGCACCACTAATCGTAAAGCCCGTAAGTCATAAATGGCCCATGGGCTTTACAATTAATAGTGCAGTGTGGATCAAGTTTTCACCAGACAGATTGAATTTAGATGTCTGCCTATATATAATCAAGACAAATTGCCTCCCTTGTAAATAACTTGATTGACAAAATGATTGATCTTTGGCTTGACACCGACCTGGGGACTTGATTTAACTCATGACAGCACAAAAAAAAGTCAAAACAAGTCAAGGAAGGAATCCAAGCAACAGAACAAAATGGGGAAAAAGAGGGAGCAGGGTAATTTGATAACAGTTAGTGTTAGCCATTTCTAAGCTAACACTAGATGTCAGTGCAGATTTTTTCAACTCTAACATCACTAACCAGTTGAATTTGGAAAATCCTATTAGCGTTACCTTTTTTTTAGGATAAAAAGCTAACGCTACACGGCACTAGATTTTTATTTTTTCAAAAATATGTTAGCAGTTAGCTTAAAAAAAAAAAAATGCTAACGCTAACATCAGTGTTAGCTGAAAAAAGATAGAGCTGCACTAAGCTAACGCTAACCACAGCGTAGCTGGACCACCGTTGCCAATACCTCAACAAGAACAAACAAATCCACAAGCACATTTTGATATTGACAGGGGCAATGTTGATGGATGAGCTGTTGCAAAATCCAAATGACAAACCATTTTACAAGGTCATGGGCATGAATATTCCAACATTCTTAAGGCTGCAAGATTTACTTGAGCTAAATGGTATAATCTTTGATTAAAAAAAAATTTCATCCACTGAGAAACTGGGAATATTAATGTACATGTTGATAACTGGGCTTTCCAACCGAAATCTCCAGCAAAGGTCCCAACAATGCCCTTCTACTATTTCAATGTAAGTTTTTTTTTCCCCTCCATTTAGCATTTTTTAAAATTTGTCTTTCTTTCTGCTTCGACTTTTCTTGCAGCTGTTGATTAATTTTGATGTTTCTTCATTAAATTATAGTACCATAAACCAGATTTTGAAGGAAATAACTCACCACCCCAAAAAGAATGGCAATGTGTGAACATTGCCATGCTGAAACATCTCTCTAACATCTTTCAAACCTTTCTCACTCACTCCTCCTACGATCCACAAACAGGACTCAAATAAGGCATGTACTCACCTCCATCTTGCTCATTACAATTCCTCAACTTCCTTATTACAAGTCCTCTAACTTGTTCATAAGAAGTCCAGAATGTTGATTTCAATATTTGGTTTTGCAATCCAAACTCATTCATTATAAACAAAACATACAAATCTCTTTGTGATGAAAGAAATTTAAAGCCAACTTGATTTAGAAGTGTCCCTCCATATATTTTCTGATTGACCGTTTCTCATGCACCATCTACACATCAGGGGCTACCCCCATGTTGAGTCCACCTGGATCACACCCAGGCAATACTTTGGCATTGCAAAGACACTTGAGGGTGTCCTTAGGCTACCCTCCTCCACCTTGGCTACCCGCAGGATCATAAATTTACTCTGGTCCCCAGAAAATCATTTGGCCTGACAGGTTCTGGGTACAGCTGTATCCCCCCTGGTGGTGCAGGATATAGTGGGCTATCCTTTTGGGCCATTTTAAGTTTTCCCGCAGCCAAAACATTGGGCAAGGCGGTAACCCTGATCGATCGGGAAGACGAGCAATTCTGCAGTGATGCATCAAAAAACTGCGATGATATGATGATATCCGCCAGTAGGTTCACAGCAGTATACAATCTGGGGGGGGGGAAAGGCTGGAAAGCCATGCATTGGATTAGTTTTTTCCGCGGGAGAATTGTTTCCCGCTATCTGCGGGAGCTGTTGGTACAGAAGTGTCTTGTGAGGTATTTCTATGTCTTAAATACTTATATATATGTATTTAGGACTATGAATGTCCACAAGATACTCAAATGTGATATTTTATCACGAGTTACCTGTTTACTTATTAGTAAATAGGACCGTATAGGTTTACTACAGCTAATAATAATTAGGATATACCTATTATTATAGTGTCTACTGTGGTAGTACAACTTATA
>KN361152.1:949-26610 GCA_000785685.1 Uromyces viciae-fabae | reverse complement strand
GAGACACAACTACACATGAATCATCAATAAAAACTAAGACAGTGACTAAGTCAACAACTACACATTGACTAAGAACTAAAATAGCTAAATCCTTCCACAACTACACATGGAGAGGACTAGAAATAAAGATTTGCCACAACTACACATGGTTCATCTATAAATAAATTTTAGATTAATAGCAACTACACACTAAATAATCTAAATAAACCTCTAAGACAACTACACATCTATGAGATTCACTACTTAAAATTAATATAAAACTAAGAATTTTTATTTTTTATTTAATGATATTTAAATGAATGAAAAAGAAAAAGGATGGGAGTGGAAGAGAAAAAGGAATAAAAACAACAATTAGAATCGCCAAAATTAACATCTTCAACAAGATCAAACTTTCTTCAAGTCAATATCAGAAACTATTCGCTTTCAGGTCTTGCGTCTGCCGACAAAGTTGTAGCCATTGATGTCAGCTTTGCAATGAGTCATTACTCGTCTCGATCGGTCAAGTAGTTCTGAAGTTATTTTGATTTAAAACTGAAGAAAACAATTGACATAAAAAAATCCTTTAACATCTTCAACAAGATCGAACTTCCTTCAAGTCAATCTCAGAAACTATTCGCTTTCAGGTTTTGCGTCCGCGGACAAAGTTGTAGCCATTGATGTCAGCTTTGCAATGAGTCACCATTCGTCTCGATCGGTCAAGTAGTTCCGAAGTTATTTCGATTTAAAATTGAAGAAAACAATTGACATAAAATAATCCTCTTCTTCTACATCTATTCACATAACCTTTATTCATAAGTCTGATTCATTCAAATTATATTAAATCATATAAAATTATCTATATATATAACTTATATACTATATAAAAATATTAAATCTAAACATTTTAAAATACATAAAATCAAATATATTAAAAATCTTTTATAATCATGAAAATCACTTGAAAAATATTTACTTCTATCGATATTAAAATCATGATATATTGTTAAAGTCACATGAAAAACAATCAATTTAAATCATTAGTTTTTTAGTTGATTATTGATCGATCATTAGTTTTTATCCTTATCAATAGTTATTTCTTATTTCTTTCTTTTGCTTTATCATTTTCAATTAGTTTCTATATAAGTTATCAGGTTAAGATCAAATCAAAACATTTTCAAGTATACAAATTAAATATTAAAAATTTATTATAATCAATAAAATCATACAAAAACATTATTCACTTCTTATCTTTTAAATTAAAATTAAAAATTTTCATTACTCAGTAGTTTAAAATCATTTTCCACACCATTTTCTAGCTATCAAATGATGAGAGCATGGGGGTGTGTTGGAATGTGAGGTGCATTATTATTCTCTCATCATTCATCTATATTAAAAATATTATATTTTTATCATTATCCCACTTTGTGGAGAAAATCATATTAATTAGTAGCTATGTTTCCTTATTTCACTTAGTCTGATTTAAGAGTGTTTGTCCCTTTATGGTAGAATTAAGTCCCTTTATGGAAGAAATGTCCCTTTTATGGTAGAAATATTTTGTTGTCCCATTATGGTTGAAAAATAATATCTCAACAATTATTTTATATTTTTTTATATTTTATATTTTATATTTCACATTTTCTATTCTATTATTTTCTATTTTATTATTTTATATTCTACAAACTCATTGGATCTTTTATCTTTTAGTTTGTTTCTTTTTATTTTATTATTTTAAGCCCCTCTGGATATGGCCAGGGGGCTATCTTTTGTTCTATTTAAGTTTGACCTGAACATGAAATTCAACCATTTAGTCTCCTACTTATTTCCTCCGACCACCAACTACAGACTGTCTCCAGCCACTCCCAGCTGTCCCTTATCCTTTTATCTCATCAACCCTCCTAAATAAAACAACAATATAAATTAATTTCTCATCCAATTTCAACAAGTATTCTATCACCCCTTCCCTATCTTCCAAGACTATGCTTAAAGCCTTCAAAAAGATATTGTATTCAACTACTGTAGGAGCCCAGGAAACTTTTTTCCAGGCATCTAAGAAATCCAACCATTCTTTTTCCTCTTCAGAAGAAAACAATTTCCTACATTCTGCCACAATATTCTGTTCGATGTGCCATATGCACAAGTGATGGGTTGAATTTGGGAAGACCTTTTTGATGGCCTTTGCAAGCACTCTTTGTCGGTCGGTAATAAAAACATCGGGGAACCTCTCTTCATTCCACACAAGTCTAGATAGACAAGACATTGCCCACTTTTAGTAACTATCAAATTCCCTCGAGAGCAGTGCAGTTCCAACTGTGAAAGATTTAGATGGCGAACCTATCCCCACAATTCAGAAGAGAGGCAAGGAGTATTTGTTTGTCTTGTACATTGAATCCAGTATTGCAACATGATGGAAGCGAAGAGCCAATTTAACAGATTCAGGGTGTGCCATGAAAAGGGAATCCATCGTGTTATCATCTTTATATTTTGCTTCAAATACCCAGCCTGATTCTTTTTAAAGTCTGAACAGAAACTCAATAACACTAGAGCCAGACCGCTCTTCTTTTTTGACGGATGATTTCCCATTCCAAATATCCCTAGTTTTCAAGCACTCCTTCCCCGTTAAACTAGCAATGTTGCTTTTCAGCTGCCTCCCAGAAAAATTTTACCCAATACTAGACTTCAAAGATTCCTTCTCTACTTCACTCAGCGGACGATGGACAGGATGGGACAATGGGTCGGTCAAAGGTGGGTGGTTGTGGAGCTGTGTTCCCTTTTCAACATTGTATTTAACTTCCCAAAATTCATTACTGACCTTTTTGCTACAATATAATCAAAAGGGACACCCACACTTCCTACTTGATGTCACTCTCTTTCGGGCTCCTTCCCAGACATCATTCTCACTCCACCAATCACAGGCCAAGTAAAAATTAACTAAAACAAATCCCCTGGCCATTGTACCCATGGCCAGGGTGTTGTTTTGATAAACCAGGGGTGTTGTTTTAGCACACCCCAAAAATTTTATCACATGTATTTGAACCTTACTGGAATATGGGATGAAAATATTTCCCACAGGGAATCAAAAAAAGTAGGTTTCACGTTTGATTTTGCAAAATTTTGTCACAAATTTTTTTGGAGCTAAAAATCTGAGAAGATGAAGGAGGGGGGCTCAGGATTCTGGGAAAAAGGTTTGGTAACTTTGGGATACCTAGAAGTATTTGAAAAAAAAAAAATGAAAACACTTGATGGCCTCTTGACGTTAAAAGGCAGTTGGCAACAGGATTTGGCTGGTGCAAAAAACCACCCCCCATCAATATTTTAAAAATGAAAAAGAAAAAGTAATAATTACCTGAAGGCAGAAATGAAACTTTTCTGATAAAAATAATTTTAATAATAATAACAGGTAATTATTTAATATGATAATTCTAAATGATAATAATATGATTTGTTATAAAAGATAGAAGATAAATAAAAGAATAGAAAAATAAAAATAATCAAAAGAAAATTTGATTATAATAATTATAATATGATATTTATTAAGATAATTAATTTTAATTTCAAATGAGATAAATATAAATTTTTGTTGTGCTACATGAATTGAAATCATATGTTTTGTAAAAATTGCTTGATTAAAGAATTGTCATGCTCCAAGCCTGAGCCTGAGTCCTCGAGGACCCGCACGACATATCAACCCACCTGATCAACCAAACATTCCAACTTCGAAGAGGCTGAGTATCTCTCCGCTTTTGAGTAAGCCCCCTGCTTTTCCCTCAGCAACATCTCATCAATACATTCAAAGCAAAAGTACATACCATGCATTTCCTTGAAGCATAACGCATACCCGGCTATGAAGTACATACCATGCATTTCCTTGAAGCATAACGCATACCCGGCTATGGACTTATCAAAGAATGCACTACTTTTCTTTGAGGGGCTCAAACTCGAAGTTACTCAACTACCACTTTCTCTCCCTACTTATTTGAGGCTGAGTATCTCTCCGCTTTTGAGTAAGCCCCCTGCTTTTCCCTCAGCAACATCTCATCAATACATTCAAAGCAAAAGTACATACCATGCATTTCCTTGAAGCATAACGCATACCCGGCTATGGACTTATCGAAGAATGCTCTACTTTTCTTTGAGGGGCTCAAACTCGAAGTTACTCAACTACCACTTTCTCTCCCTACTTATTTGATTCCTTTTTTCCATATTTCTTCCCTTTTCCCTTCTGATATTCTCGTCCGTCATATCACGCACTTCTTCGAACATGTACCACCTCTCTTTTCTATTGTACTTCTGCCCCTTCAAACTCAGCAGAACTCATGTTCAAACCACGTGTTGTCTTTCTTCATTTTTTACCCACTCTCATTTATTACATTACGATAACAACTAATGTTTCATGTGCACTTCCAAATTACTATATAAGTTGCACCCTTTTCCCTCATGACTTCTCTCTTCATTTAATTAATATCAAGTGTTACGCTTTCTTCAAAACTATCACTCTTTGAGCCAAACTTGAGATTCAGTGCCCTTGAGTCTAGCTCCCCGTGATATCTTCAAGATTACTTCGAACAACTCCCTCGAAGCAATCCTTGCATTCCCTTCCCTTCCAAAGCGCATATAGCCACCTAAATCCCTTTAGTACGTCCGGGTGGTCGTATGACAAGAATATATTTTTTATTATTTTTGATAAAGAAAAACAAATCAAAAGTAATTGATTTTGATATTACGAAAAATTGCTTTGAATCAAAGCATCCGAAAAAATCAAAACATGAAAAAAATAGGGGACTGGTTTTGGCACCGCCCAAAAAACTTTCCTGCACCTCCTTTTGACTGCCAGAGGATGTCTGTTTTTTTTTTGTTTTTTCATATATTTTTTAAAAATACTTCTGAAGGTACTAAAATTACCAAAAATTTTGGAAATCTTTCAGAGCCCCCCTGCTACATATTCTGAGCTCTTCAGCTCAAAAAACAACATTGAAGTACTCCTTTTTTAGGGAGTACACTAAATCAAATACAAAATAAATAAAAAATAGTAAATGCAGGAAATTTGGGCCAAAAGTTATATCACATACATTTCCATCCTATTAGAATTTGGGATAGAATTTTCATCCACAGGGAAGCAAAAGAAGTTTATTTAAGATTTACTTTTGCAAAAACTGGTGCATGTACCAAAAGTTTTCCAAAGTAAACATAAAATTTGATCTTTTTGCATCCCCGTGGATAAAAAGTTTATCCCACATTTCAATAGGGTAGAATTAAATGTTGTAAATTTCTTAGCCCAAATCATCTGCATTAACTATTTTTTTTATTTGATTTAGTGTACTCCCTAGAAAATTAGTACTTCAATGATTTTTTTTTTTAGCTGAAAAGCTCAGAATAGGTAACAGGGGAGCTCAGTAGGATGCCAACAAAGTTTGCTAATTTTATCACCTTCAGAAGTATTTTTAAAACAAAATTGAAAAAAAAAGAAGCTGGACGTCCTCTGGCAGTCAAAAGGAGGTGCAGGGAAGTTTTTTGGCGGTGCCAAAACCAGTCCTCTAATTTTATTGTGATTCTTGAGAATAAATGAAATTTTATTCTTTATAATTTTATGATAGCTTTATCTTGAATTTTATTGAATTTTAATTTTATTGTTATTGTTTTATTAATAATTATTGATGATAATTTTTTATAATATATTTTGATAAAAATGAGCTGTGATTATTTTTATTGTAATGTTTTTAATTTTAATTTAATTTTTTTATTTTTGAATTGATTTCTTATTAATTTTGTTGAAATTGTTTTTGATGTTTTGATTTCAAAATCTGTTGTGAAAAAAGAAACATGACATCATTGGCTTTCTTTCAAACATTAAATAAAATTCAAATCTTGTTTTAATAGTTTTTCTTTTTCAAAATTAACTTTGCTTATCTTAGAATTTTCATAATATTTTATTTTTAATTTAAAAAATAACATAACATAGAAATTAAGTTATTATTAATTTTTAAGTCTGTTTTCTTTTTTAAAATTTTTATCTTTGTTTTTTTATTTTTTATTTTAATTTTTTAGGGCATTATTATTTGCATTGCCCATCCCTGGGTGCACACCCCCTTTTGACTTCCAGAGGAAGTCACATTTTGTTTATTTTTTTAAATATTTTTTAAAAATCCTTTTAGAGGCTCAAAAATTACCAAATTTTTTGGCACCCTCCTAAGCACCCTTGCTTCACTTTCTCAGCTTTTTAGCTCAATATATATATATATATATATATAAGTAATCCTTAATTAAGGATTACACAAAATCAAACAAAAAATAAATAAAAAATACTTAATGCCGGAAATATGGCCTAAAATTTTTATCACAGGTATTTAAACCCTATTGGAATGTGGGATAAAAGTTTTTTCCACAGGGAAGCAAAAAAAAGTTGCTTTTACGTTTACTTTTTCAAAATTTTGGTACATGCACCTGCTTTTGAAAAAGTAAATGTAAAAGTAACCTTTTTTGCTCCCCAGTGGATAAATTTTTTATCTCACATTCCTATACCTGTGGTAAACGTTTTACGCCATATTTCCCACATTAAGTTATTCTTTATATTTTTTTTTTGATTTTGTGTACTCCTTAACTAAGCAGTACTGATATATATTCTTTTTGAGCTAAAAATCTCAGAACGTGAAGAAAGGGTGCTCAGGAGGCTTCCAAAAAATGTTTGTAACTTTAGGGCCTCTAAAAGTATTTTTAAAAAATAAAAAATATGTGACGTCCCCTGGCGGTCAGAAAGGCGGTGGACAATTAGGTTTGGGTGATGCAAATAATGATTCCCATTTTTTATTTTTATTGTTAGAGCCTTAGATAACTGACTCCCAGGAATTAGATCAACGACTCCCATTTGGTCCTCAGGACCAAAAATGGGATTCGTTGCTCCAATTCTAGAATTTTTTTTGGCAGTTGTTGCTCCAAATTCCAAAAATCATCAACTAAACAAAATAAATTGCAACTCATTATTGAGCTCTTCAATGGCCTTGAAAATTTTGATTCAAGGAGGGAGGCCTCCATTAGGCATACCCTCAAAGTTTTAGAACTATCCCATGTATTTTTTATGTTTATTTTTTGCCTTTTCTTTCAGCTCTTTATTTTTTTTGTTTTAATTCAAAAATCAGTTATACTTTGGTTTGTTTCTAAGTTTGGTGATTTCTGGTTTATCTATTTCTTCTTGTGAATTTTATCATCATTGAAACTGGAGTTCCATGCAATGACAGAGGAAAATAAAATAAAAATAATGCCAAAAACCAACCACTCATTCAGTTTTGTATGTGGAGCCATGGCCAAATTTGCAGGGAATGCCCAACAAGGTCCTCCCTTGTTTAATAAAAAATTTCATGGCCTTGGAGTGACTCATTCAAAAGTTGTCGAGCTATAAAAAAGAGAGAAAAAGAAAGAAAGGAGAAAAAGAAAGAGAAAAAGAAAGAAAGGAAAAACAAGAAAACTACATACCATAGTGCTAAAAATTTCAGGGTATACCAAGTGGGGGTCTTTCTCACTGAATAAAAATTTTTAAGGCCATTGGGGAGCTCACTCATGTGTTACAATTTTTTTTCTTTTTGTTGATTTTTATTTGGAATTTGGAGCAGCAACTTCCAAAAAGGAATTAGAATTGGAGCAACGACTCCCATTTTTGGTCCGATGGACCAAATGAGAGTTGTTGATCTAATTCCTGGGAGTTGTTTGTCTAAGAGCATCCGTATTGGTGGCTAGTTTCATGCAAGCTAAGGACCTTAGCCACAAAATTCAACTGTACCGGGTGAAGCTAAGATCAAGCTAACTTAGCTTGAAGCTTGATTCTTGGCTAACCATTGCTAATTGTAGCAATGGTTAGCCCCTGAGCTAAATTTGTGGCTAGAGCCGAAATAGCTCAACAAAGTTGTAGCACAACACTACACCAAATTTCATCCATCCTTTCTTTCTACAAACTCAAGCAGAGAGTTAGCTCTCTCCTCCAAAACCAATTTTCTGCTTTGGTTTTGGAAGAGAGAGCTAGCTCTTTCCTCCAAAACCGAGATTCTGCTTTGGTTTTGAAGGAAAGAGCTAGCTCTTTCCTCCAAAACCAAGATTTTGCTTTGGTTCTGGAAGAGAGAGCTAGCCCTTCTAGCTCTTTCCTCCAAAAGCAAGACCTTTCTTTGGTTTTGGAAGTGAGAGCTAACTCTTTCCTCTAAAACCAAAACTTTTCTTTGGTTTTGGAAGTGAGAGCTAGCTCTTTCCTCCAAAATCAAAGCAATGGCTCGGTTTTGGAGGAAAGAGCTAGCTCTCTCCTCCGAAACCAAGACCTTTCTTTTTTCTTGGAAGTGAGAGCTAGCTCTTTCCTCCAAAATCAAAGCAATGGCTCGGTTTTGAAGGAAAGAGCTTGCTCTCTCCTCCAAAAGCTACCAGAGCAACGACTTGGTTTCGGGGGAGAGAGCTTGCTCTTTCCTCCAAAACCAAAGCTCCAATATCCTTGCATCCAAATTCTTCTAGAGAATTGGTTCATCTTCATCTGCGTCTTATGTATCTTCAAACATTTCCTCAAGATGGTGGCAGTGTCTAGCTGCTCTGGGTTTTGGTGTCCCAGTGCGGTTGAGCATGGTTTTTGGGGCTGGCTAGTTTGGCTCACTGGTTTAGTCAAGACCAGTACTGTTGAAATTCAATAAGCTACCTTAGCTTTGCTAAATTTAAATTTAGCTACAAGCTAAAATAGCTGAACCGGGAAAGATGCTCTAAGGCTGCATTTTTCTTTTTCTTTTTTTATTTGATTTTTAAAGAAATAATAATACTATTATTTTAATGACTACTAACTTGACTCAGAATCTCAACAAATGTTTTCTTATGGTCCTCTTCTGTTAGTTGAACATCTAGAAGAGGAAATTCAGGCTAATACTGCTTTAGAATCAGGATATCTATGGTCAAGTCACTCTTAGTTTTGAGATTTACTTTAATTTCAGGTTTCTTTGTGCCAGAATCAATCTGCAGGATGTAGTGAGGACATCAGTTTATCAACATAAATATGCCAGAAATAAAGAGAGAAAATCTCTGCTGCGACATTTATAATTCAGAAACAATGGCTACACTGAGAAATGAAAACAAAACTAGCAAAATTATTTACTTAAATATTTATCACCCAATGCCAAAAGTGAAGCAAGAGAAAACCATTACAAGAGACAAATCTTCTCGAATCAAACAAACAGTTCATTAGTCATCGTCGCCATTTTCCCCCCACAAGCTACCGTCCGAGTCACAAGTGCGATAAGCTCTAGGAATTCCCATAGTCTGACTCATCTGATTGGTCAGAATGGCTTCACTCCTTGGATTTTCCGTTAGAGCTACTTCTGTCTGTTGTCGAGTAGTAGCTTGGTCTCTTCGCGCTGCAACTCTTGTCATCTTCGTGGGCAGATCGACCTCATACCCGACAGTCCACGTGGTCAACGATTTCACAGGTCCAACAAAGTGAGACTTGCCATATATAATCCAAAATACGCAAGAAATCAATACAACTGCCAAACCAACGAAAGGGGCGATCGGAAATGTTTCTGTTCGACGCAGGAAAGATAAAAACATGACGCATTATCAAATTTTACATCAGTTTGTTCTATAATACTGCAATTGAAATACTCACTTGCAGTAATCGGAAAGTTTTCAGGCCCACTGTAGATGCCCAACAGTAACATAATAAACAGTGCCGCGATAAATGTCACAGGTTTGCTGAAACTCCGTAAGGTAAAGACATTACGACCGTCCCTATCTAATACACCTTTGTCGGACAACAAATAAATTATTAATGGTGTCAAGTACGAAAACTGCTCCCAAAAATGTGACTCGGGACATTGATTAGCTCGTGGCATCGAAGAGAAAATGACGCGGTTTGAATTTGGCTTACAAAAAACAGGAATGGGATTCCCGTGCGAGAGATGAGTATGATGGAGTCGCTTGGCTCCAGAGATATAGCGGCGAGAACCAGAGACAAAGATATCATCAGACAAGTAGCTCTAACCGGGCGACGATCCAAAGTAATTTGACGCCAGAACTTCGCAAATGGTAATGCTTTATCACGTGCCAGTGCCCAAAAAAATCGACTTGTACCCAAAAATTGAGCCGTGTTGGATACAAATGTTGTAATTAAAATCGAAATCAAGACGAATTGTGCCGCTGGTTTAGGGCAATGCACGAAAAATATGTTGATTATTTTCCAGTCAACTTTCGTTGGTGCATGCCGTATTGGAGTAATAGCCTGTTGAACTTCAATTTCAGCCAATAGCCATCCAGCCGATAGTGTAGGAGAAGAAAATCTTACCAATGCTATAAAAATGTTGCAAAATAATTGCCAAAAGGTACAAAATACGCTGTTGTAGAAAATGGCATGTGGCAAATTACTAGCCGGGTTTCGAACTTCTTCAGCCATGTGCGCGGCAGGCTCAGTACCGATGATCACCGTTGTAAAGGCCCATGCTCTAAGCAGAGTGTAAGCCTTACTGGGTAATTCAATGTGTCTGGGAGAGGTCGAAAAGAGAGTCTTGAAATTTCCCTGATGGATCGAGGTGGTGCGAAGGACAATACAGGCCGTAAGATTTAAAATGAAGACGCTCAATCCTATAATCTTCCAAGCGAAAGGAGACCGAGCCAATGGAGTGAGTGATGTACAACCACAGACGAAAATATAAACCAAAGACAAAGCGTTGGTTTGCATTCTGTTAACGTCCCAATTGACTCCAGATGAGATCAAAGTTGAGGTAAACATTCTACCTATAGATGAAACCCAAATACGATCAATTTCAAGTCACATAGTATTTCTTGAATCCTTGAAAACTCACTAAAATCTCGACCAACTTCTATTTGTAGGAGTATATGGGCGCTCAGCAAGCAAAAGCCGATAATCCAACTGAGAGGTCTGGCCCAATCACGCAAACGGGAATTACCTCTGGCTAACTTATATGTCCCTGTTATAAACAGACAGAAGAAAAAACCATAGGAATTCAACACCTAACAACTTGAGTTGATAAGAAAGCTTGTCTTACAGCTAAACATGGCTCCAGCAATAGGAAAAGCGGATGCCATCTCAGCAAAAATAGCATTGACACATATCCACAAGCAGGAAGTGATCAATACGCCAACAGTTACCATGACTGGACCCCAATTGGCATAAGACCCATCCACGGCGGCTAAAGCTCCAGTCATAACCGCAACGTTACAAAACGATAAGGAAAATAATGACCAAGAATCCCAACTCCGATGCAATTCTTGTTTGTATCCTAGAATTGCCAATTGCTCTTGTGTTTCTGATAAGGTTGGAAATTGGCCGTTCCCACTCTCTACCTTTGTTGCGTATGATGAACGACGTCGGAATGGTATTGATGGGATTAATGTTTTCCCGAAGGATGTACTAGAACTTGAGAACAATTTATGCCTTTTGCTCGCATCTTCCTTGCTTGATGTGAAATCTGTCGCTGGGTCATTCAAGGCAGCTGTAATTGAAATAGGGTCAAGATGAAACCAATTACATTTAAATTATTAAGTGGAGAATTTTTCTTGGGTAAGCTCTTACTATTGAGACAGTCGGCGCCCTGGGGGCAATCGATGGTTGGAGTGGTATAATTGGCAACAAGTGTTGAAGCATTTTCAGAAAAATAATCGGGCATGTTGGTGAGAAGATGAGCACGGTTCAGAACTTGGCTTCAACCTAGGCATATAATCATATGAAGCAATACATAGTTGGAGAGGAGGGCAGTCACCGGCCGGTAACAATCCGTAAAATGGACACACTCCACAATAAGTATACAAATATCACTCGCGTGGTTCCGCGCCATGCCCCAGGAATGTATACAAGATCTAATGAGGCTTCAAGTATTGACATTAATGCACTTGAGATATGCAGACACAATGCCACTGAGCGCGTGCATGCCACATTATGCTGTATGTAACTGTCTTTTCAATAGCGATCAAAGGAGAATCCAATAGTGCCACAAGAAAAAGTTGGAATTTGCTTTGAGATATAAACCATAAAGGTTGCAGCTATGTACCTCTCGAGTGGGGTGAATACACACTGGCTCCACTTTGGAAGCCGGTGTGCTGGGGTCAACGGGGGGGTTGGCTGGACGAAGGTCCCGCGTTGAATTGAAGCATTCAATGTCCGTTAATTTCTTTAGACCAGACCGCTAGAATTACAGCCACTAGAATTTCCATTATCGGCAGCTATCCATCAACTGCGATCCGAGCATGTTCCCCTCAACGCATATCTATTCAAATTCAAGAGACATCATTTTCCTACTTGCGATAGTTGTAATGTAGCTGAAACGAGCCGACACCATATCACAACGTGCTCAAGATATAGAAATGAAAGAAAAATACTCAAAAATTATCTCAAACTATTGGAATTAAAATCAAACTATTTATGCTTTACATAACACAAAGGCTCGAATTCCTTTAGCTATTTTCATTAAATCTACCAATCTTTTTTCATATTTCAAGAGTTTTCTACTGTTGAAAGTCAAGAAATTAAGCAGAAATTCCTAGTAGGCTTAATTGGTGAAAAAAAAAAATCTGTTCTTTGTTTTCTTTCTCTCAATTTCATTTCTCTAGTTTTATTTCCCCTTTTGTTTGTGTCATCAAAATATCTCAGGAAAATTTGTAAAAAGATCGTATTGGGTCTTTAAAAATAAATAATTTTGCTAGGCTTAGAGCTATATGTCTGTTGTTAATTCATAGTGCGCAATGTCACATCAAACTTGCACTTGAAAAAAAAAAAAAAATCCGGGACCAAATGCTTTTCTACAGAAATCCGGTCCGGGCTCGAGTATGACTGTGATGCTCCGACCCGGCCCTTCCGCAGCCTAACTTTTGAACAGTTCAACCAATTACGAAGAAAAAAATCTCAACAATTTCCGATGACAACGCATTCGGCCAGGATTTTCTTCCTGCCACGACATATTACTTCAAGATGCTGTGGATTTCATTCAATTTTTCTCAAGCTTTCTCCTCCCAAAATCCAACATGCAGGCATAACTCGATCAGGTGGGCTCAAATCAGGATGCTTGGAGTTTGTCTATAAATTGGGAAAACCGTGGATTGTTTTTGCTGACACGATGTCTATCATGGAACTATGCCCGATTTCTTGGTGCTCGCTCAACAGTTACAACTGGTGTCCCCTCTCAGCCGAGTGTCAAGCTCACCTGGCCTGAATATCTTGCCTTGAGAAAACGACAAAGGCAATACGCCCTGCTAGCTACAATTCCGATAACAACATTAGGTTTGAGTCTTGGAATAAACTATTTTGCAACAATTGAGGCACTACCCACCGATCTAATCATGGGCATTGAAGCACCCTATGTGTACGCAGCCTAACCATCCATAGATTAACAAAATGTTCGAGAAACTGGGTGCCTGATGTGGATTTGAATGAATTTTATAGGTATGGTCTGGCTACTCTAGGCTGTGGACTCCTTGGGTACCTCATTGGCCCCTCAATAGGACACGCATTTTTTCGCTTGCAGGTGAACAAACCTATCCAACGAGCTATGCAAGACAAGAATGCCATATTTTACTCACACATCAAAAAGTATCGAGTAGATCCCGCTCAGTCAATTGTTAATAATCCATTACCAGATTGGCATGGAGAGCGGATTGGAAGTCTGAAAGATTATCGCAAGTGGCTAAGGGATCAATCAGCTTACAAGCAGAAGGCGACTCAACATAACATGTTACTATCCCCCGAAGACCTAAATAAAGGCAAAGACATGCTGTGATCTTGACGTTATTTTAAAGTGCATCAATTCGACTGTGTGTTTCAAATTTGAATTTGGGTTTATAAGAACTGAGAAATGATCACCACTTCCTACAACATGGGCGGAATCATAGACCAAAAAAGTCACTTCTTTTGAGGGGAATACAGAAACAATAATTCAAAAGCATCAAAAAGAGTGATGAGGACGAAAAATAAAGAACTAGTTCACCAAAGTAATCATGCGAGTTGCTAATAGTTGAATAACATGAATTAGTGGTCAGTCAATTGAGAAAATTTAGTCCAAGGCATGAATTTGAAATACCGGCATTTATGTCGTAATTTATTCTTAGATTTTTTTTCAAAAGAGAATTAAACCACTGTAAACTCAGTGTTGGAATTTTATTTTAGTTAACAATCACGCCAAAATACATCCCTTACTAACAATAAACACTCTTCACTTTGATTGCAATCAAGACTGACTCTTCTGTCTCGGCCTTACATACACATTTTCCTCTTAAGTAATCAACAAGGCTGACGAAGATATCAGGCATACTGATTGAGGTTGTGCTGCGCTCACAATTTTTGTTTCCTGTCTATTCAGTCTATTCATGTGGACATTCATGTACACATTGCAAGGCATCTAGTTTAAAAAAAGAACGCGAAGTTGAATCCTACGCAAAACACTCCATTTCATGGTGAGTTTCAGCATTGGGAGGCGTAATCGGAGTTTTTTAATACAACATATGATAGAAGAGGCGCAGAAAACTGTAGGGACTTGCGGCGTGTATTGAGCTATTGTGTATTTCGAAACTCCCTCTCTCTTTTCTCTTCAAGAATTAGTATTATGGTTTACTGTACCTGTAAGTATCTATGATCAGGCACTTCAGAAGATAATGATAATGAAGAGAGAAACTGACAATATAATCACTCCAACTCCAAACCCAGGGACAAAGCCTCCCCTTCATTTCGTCAGAGCATTCACAGGCCACACAATTTTTTCAAGGTCTGATCTCATACTCGAAAACTCCATTAGCATGTTGTTCTGCAGAAGCCCTAAGAAAGATATCCGATTCAGCAGATTCAGCATGCAGAATGTAATCAGGATGACGCCCTACCTAGCTCCGTGATGTAACCTGTAATGTCCTTATGATCGATGTCGTCATAAGCGGGGTTGCTGATTGTTACGTGACTCGATTCCTTTAGGTCACGCAGCATTTCCTCTGGGTGCGGTTTCCAGCCGGCGATTAATTCATCTGATGGGCTACTGGGCTTTGGAGGCGCTGGAAGGTCTTTGGAATGTACACGATCAGCTCGACAAAGAATCAATACCACGCCCCCGCTAGATTTACCCGCCCAAGCCATCTATTGATCACGCACATCAATTGGAATTGGAAGCATTAGTTCAGATAAGAGCATCTTGATGGAAAGATAACGCTTTCACCGCGACTTTCCTGTGCGGAACCAACTTTAGTGACACAATCACCGTTTGGGAGACTAAGATCAATCGAATTTCAGAGGCTATCATATCAATATCGAAAGTTAGAGACGTAAAAACTTCAGTAACACCCTACTCACACGCGGTCAGCACTGAGTAAGATAATCGGTTTGACTCCGGAGCTACCCGAAGCCATGGTTGTGCTAACCACGGCAGCATCTGTGATAAGCTCAATGGTAACTTTGGGATCCTTCTTTTCTTTTTTTGCATCTAAGCTAGATCATAGCAAGAGCTACGAGTTAGTTAATGACTCTGAAGATGCTGTATTACAAAAGTAGTACTCACTCAGCCAGCAAGTGAGATAAACCAAGTGGGGGAGGCTGGGGCCTCAAGGGGCTATTCATTTGTTCTTTTTCGGACATTGCCTTGATCATGCGACTATGAATCTCAGGATCAAGGAATGTGTTTCCAAACTCAGAAGTAGAGGGTGCTCCCGAAGCACGATTTGCCTGTTTAGATGTGCGATCCCGGTGTCCCATGCATTGCTCTACCACACGTAACAGTTTCATAGCGAGCACCACACCCTCGTTGAGCGGACGGCCCTCTGCGATCGTAATTTTTAGATCCAATATTTTCCTGTTTCCACTTGTACTTTCGGAAAGACTAGTCTTACGCCCAATAACATGATTTACTGAGGAAAGAAGCACAAGTACCAGGTTAATGAAAATGCCAAGTTCAATCATTGAAGGAGAGACCTACTCAATTTAGATATTACACTGTACACAATGGAAGAGGAGCCGAGAGTAATAATGTGCATCTTGCCTGATGATTTTTCTGGGGGCGCAAAGCTTTGATTATAGAGACATTCGTCTGCTGCTTCAAGACTCAAGGCAGCAGTGGCATGTCTCGAGCGATCAGCTTCTGCAGCGATTGCAGTTACCATGATATGCTCAAGCTATTGAGTTCCATTCTTGATATCAGTTCCACAAGACTTATAAGTTTTGCAGAGGCAAGGAAATGTTTTGACTAACTTCCTCTAAGGTGACTTTTGGGTCGTCAACTGAATCTCTAACAGCGCTCAGCGACTTGAGCAGTGCGTAAGAAATGGAAACCCCCGCGTCTTCACGAAGATGAGATAAATGCCAAGCCAATACCTATGTGTTTAATGATCATTGCGGTGCGCAATAGGCTTGGTAGGTAAGGGTATCCTGTGACAAATAATAGATCTACTAACCTCAGTCCAATACGCCCATACTCGGCGTTTTTCACAGACAAAGTGCTCCTGTTGTTCGATGGGGGGCGGCGGGATAGGGTAAAACTTGAATGCCTAGTGTAGTTATAACCATAGGAATCAGTACTTTTTTCATAGTAATCTTTGGTAAGGAGCATGCATTTACCGATCGTCCAAATCTGAGTTGAATACACGCATAAAGTACCTCAAGAGCCCTAAAGTTAAATAAACAGTAGTTAAAATTCTAAATCTATCTTGAATGAACTTTTCAAAAAATTAGCATTAATTCATTTGGCTAACCTAAGAGCAAGTTGTTCAGGACGAGATTCTTGATCCAAAAACATGCTATCGATGACAGCGCTGAGATGAGGCGGGAAACATACAGCGCTAATGATTGAAGAAGTAAAGTCAATGAGAATGATCAAACCAAATGGACTACGGCTGGAAGCAGATGCGACTGTTAGAAAGAACTGGGTCACTAACTTGAGGGCGGTACTGATCAAATCACTGTGAAAATCGCAAGATAGATCTCGGTTTATCAGCTATTCACTTAAACATAAATGTCAAATAGCACTTGCCTGCCGGAAACTGGCGCTGACGCTTGCATTTCACTGTGATGGTATGAATTGGTAAATGTTAGCCTCGATTCAAACGACAACCAATTTTTATAGAGTTACCTCGTTAGATGCCAACCGTGATAGTTCGAGCCACCCAGACGTTGGGCTAAGTCCTTACCGCCTTCTGATTCTGGATCTTCTTTTTCCTCTACAATTCTACGAGCCACCATGAGGAAATAAGTAAAACGTAAATCATACAAGTTGGAGCTTTGAAGAAAAATTACCTGTATAGGAATGACTCTACAACAGTTGTATTGTCCCATAGTAAAGGTTTGCTTTTTCGGACTAACTTGATGTCTTTTTTGACATCAAGAGTTGGAAGTAGAATAGTCAAAGGTCTTGTTGAGAGTTCAGCCGCACTCAATACCACGTCATCGTCTTTGACTTTTAACAGGGAACAGGCGTCCATAGTAAAATATGTCCAACCGGCCCGCGGGCTATAGTGAGATTACTTTAGTGATAATCAACTGAAAACAAACTGAATATATGACAACTGACTCATGAGCTGATGGAAGAAAGTGTTGAGGTCTTGGTCGAAATTGCATGATCTCCAAACTAAGAGCAAAGTTAAGATGAAGTCAACACAGTTGGAAAGAGGAAGCCAAACAAAGTAAGTTTTAAGCTAACCCTTGACCATGGGGGTGATCGGGGGATCCACGAGCGATAAAAGTAATCACCAATCTTGAAGCATCCGGGAGGCTATCGTTGATTGCCTTTTCAGGGTCACCTTTCAAAATTTCATCCCGCCATTTCATTCGCTTGTGTTGACGATCGATTTGGTGACTAAAGCTATCTCCGGGTGGATAAAATCTATTATTGGTATCTTCTGGTCCGTTGGACCAATGGTTCCATTGGTTCATTAGGGGGGTCGGTTTCGCAGGTGTGTTGGTCCCCCATTCCTGGTCAGGTACAGTGGTCCAGGGAGCTGGATGAGCGGCAGGAGTACGCCCCCAAGCATCTCCTGCTAGTTGCGCATGGGGAGAAGGATGATGAATGGCACCACCATCGATACCATTGGAGCCAGGTGTATGTGTCCATGACGCCCAATGTGGGCTTGGTCGTCCCCGGGGGCCTGGGTAGCCTCCTGAACCAGGATAGCGATTGTGGCCATATTCGAACCTGGCTGGATGGCTCATGAAATCCAAAAAGTCTAGATATACATAATTTCAAGGGGTTTTATTTAAATGAACTACCAGGCAAGATGAAATATGAGCAGTTGAGGGTTAAAAAAAAAATGAAAGACTGACATTCGATAGGCTGGATGGACCAATGGATGTAAGTATTTTAACAACTGGAAGTTCAAGAGGTGAGTAGAGGAGAAAAGGGATGCTTCTGAATGCAATTCAGGACACTGAGTGCAGTTCAGGGCACAGTCATAGGATTGAGGAATGAAAGCAACTGACGTTTTTCTTTACAGATTTACAGATTTAAAGAGATTGTTGAATTTCGCGATCGGATGAAAAATGCTGTGTCCGTTTTGAAGGATATTTCCTTTTTTTTTTTTTTTTTTTGTTTGATTGAAGCATCCACAGTGGGTTGAGAATTGATTTGAGTCCACCCAGAAATTTGTTTCAGGGGAAAAAAAAAAAAAAAAAAAAAAAAAAAAATGAATTTTTTGTTTGAAAATCAATCAATTAGAATTATGAGAAGAGTCAACAAGAATCAATTCACTCATTCTAGTCAGTTAAAAATCTACTTCTTCCTTTCTTTATCTTTTCATTTTAACTAAAATATCCCTTTTTCATTTCAAAATCAAATTAAATAAAACAGTCTTCAACTTGAAATCTCATCAAAGGTCATTAAGCCCACTCATCTCATCCAGATCATATTCCCAGAAAAATATAAATTCAAACTCAACCGATCAACCTTACCAACTATCAAAATTACTAGATCTCAACACCTACCAAATTCAAAGTTCAACTCAAGATTCACTCAAATTAACCCAACTGATCGATCAACTACTAAAATTAAATCCACATTCACTCTCCTCATCTCAGAAACAATCTCTAATCAATCTATTAAATGATCCTCAAATTTGGATTTCTTATTTTAAAGCCCTTCTTCAATCTTCCAATTCATCAGAAATCACTGATCTCAATCAATCCCTCACTCATCTAATTCAATCCATCAAATCAAAATCTGAAGCACGTCAGACCATTCTTGATCAACTCTTCCCGTCTCAGAATTCATCCCATTTTAATTCCAATCCAACACCTAATTCCATCTCACAAAAAAAAAACCTCTCCAGTTTCTTGGCATCGTTCAATTTGAACCCTGCTACATTAGTCTCTGCAATCTTCAACCGATCAGGATCTAAGGCTACCGTTCACAACATTCAGGATTCTGAACTCCATGCTGCCAATCGTGATGCCATCGCCGCTACTCACTCTACCGCTGCCTTCGATCCTCAGTTGGGATCTAATACCAAACCAACTCATCCATCAAACAACGATCAAGTGGGTACTCTCAAAGTAGTCGTTGAAGAATTAAAAGGAAACCCCCTTTTACGTGCCCTACGCTTCCTTTCGGTTACATTAGTTTATTCATTCATTGTGAGCTATCTCACCATCCATGTACATTATTATCATTCTTCACCTATCATTCCTATTAATATGCAATCAAAAATTATAGATGTTAACACTACTCAGTTTAGTCATGGATTCATCTGGATTACTCAAAGCAACCTCTCCAACTGGTGGTCCCACTGAATTCAAACCACAAGGTCAAAAACCAGTCACAGTTCGTTCTTCTTCTTCTTCTTTTTTTTTTTTATCTCCTATCGAGCAATCACTCGGAATATAATCAACTCATTCATGATGATCTTTTCCTATTTATTTTTTATTAGTTTGGTGATGTTCATGGTTGTGATGAAGCTAAGGATGAATTGAAAGAGGTGGTCGATTTCTTGAAGGATCCACTCAGATTTGCTAGGTTAGGTGGACGATTACCAAGAGGTTGGTTTCTTCACTTCTTTCACTACAACTTGGGCTCATTAAAATTCACATCTAATCTTCTCATTAATATTCTCGATCCCCCATGCGGATTGTTTGTAATTTTTTCTCTCAAAAGGTGTTTTACTGACCGGACCGCCTGGAACCGGAAAAACCTTACTTGCACGAGCCGTTGCAGGTGAAGCTGGAGTGGTAAGATTTACCTTCAGTTTGTATTTTTTTCTTCTTCTTTTTCTTTCTTTTGCTCCATGTTGATAATGTTTTTGCGCCTAAACCTCTTAGCAATTTTTTATAGCCTCCGGATCGGAATTTGATGAAATGTATGTTGGGGTAGGTGCTCGCAGAATCCGAGAGCTCTTTGCTGCAGCAAGAAAAGCAGCACCGGCCATCATCTTCATTGATGAATTGGATGCTATTGGTGGTAAACGGTCACCTAAGGATCAACATTACATGAAGCAAACTCTAAATCAACTTTTGGTCGAACTAGATGGCTTTCAACAGAGTGTAAGCGATTGATTGTTGGGGGTCTTCCAATGAATAGTCATATATTGTCTTTGAGTTCTGAAAACAGTCTTCCCCATCTAGGAAGGTGTCATTTTGATGGCTGCCACTAATTTCCCAGCATCACTTGATAAGGCTCTAACCCGTCCCGGAAGGTAATAAGCACAATTTTCTTTGGTGTCCAAACTGGAAAAAAAGAAACCCTTGATTCTAACTTGATCGTCATTGTAGATTTGATCGGCATGTTGCGGTACCTTTACCTGATGCTAGAGGCAGAGTGCAGATTTTAAAGCATCACGCTCAGAATGTTACCGTTGATCCAGGTTTGTTTGTCTGATGAATAGTATCAGAGGATGTTATGCTAGGCTGGCGTTTGACTTGAGATCTAACTTTTCAATGGAAAAATTTTATTTTCATATTTGGCAGCCCTCGATCTCACTGTTGTTGCCAGGTCTACCCCTGGCTTCTCCGGTGCTGATTTACAGAATTTAGTCAATCAAGCAGCTGTTAAAGCTTCCAGAGAAGGCGCGCAATCAGTCACCGCGCAAGATTTTGATTGGGCTCGGGATCGGATCATGATGGGTGCTGAAAACAAGAGTTATATTACCACACCTGATGTTAGTATAGTTTGGATAGTCATCTTCAATAGTGCATGATGATTCCTTGAAAACTGAGGATGCATTCATTTCTCTTTTTTTTTTTTGTTTACTTGCCGTATTTTTTTGCGCTCTTCTATTGGAATTAGCAAAAAAAATTGACGGCATATCATGAAGCCGGACATGCTTTAGTTAGCATGTATACACCTGGTGCTACACCCCTGCACAAAGTCACTTGTCTTCGAAGAGGGCATGCTCTTGGAATCGTGGGTTTTTTTATTGCAGTTTCCTGTCTCTTTTTTCGCCTTTCTCAGAGTTGCTTGGCGTCACGAACCCATTCTCAGGTATCTTTGCTGTATTCAAACCTTGAAATCGTTCATTTAGACGCATTTTTTACCGGAAATAGATAAAGTCACTGAAAGTTATGCAGAATGTTTAGCCAGGTAAGATAGGTTTGAACAAGAATGATATTTCAACAAAGAAATATAACTTTTTGTTTCTGTATTGTCAACAGGCTTGATGTCGGAATGGGAGGTCGTGCGGCGGAAGAAATTTTATTGGGAAAAGATAAGTCAGTTGATTTACTGCTCTCAAATCAAAGTATATTAAAATGTATTGTTGATGAGGGAAAGCTCCTTTAACTTTATGAAGTGTTACTTCGGGAGCATCATCAGATATAGATAATGTGACGTTAGTGGCCACCGCGATGATTAGAGAGATGGGATTTTCGAACAAATTAGGACCCAGAGCCTACCGATCTGATGATCAATTAGCTCCAAATACATTGGCTATGATTGATGGCGAAGTTCAAGAGATGATTCAAGCAGCTTCCTCAAGAGCTCTTAAGCTTTTGAGAGAAAAAAGGGATGAGCTAGACAGGTTGGCTTTGGCTCTGATTGAATATGAAACACTATCTGCTGATGAAGCTTGGAAAGTTGTTAAAGGTCAAACACTTGATCGGAATACTGTTTAGTTTTATAGATTGATTTTCTTTTTTTCTATTGATTATTTTCTTTCTCAAAAAAGAGAATGTGAAAACAATTTGTTTTGAAAATGCAAATAAATTTTTGGTTATATATAGTCAAAAGAAAGTTGCTTATTTTAATAGCTTCCTTTCCTTTTTGATTCCCGCCTCATGATCAATTCATTGCAATCAGAAAGTTTGATCAATGTACAAAGGTCACACTTCAAATGGCCACCCCTCATATTTATGACTTTATCCGCGTGAAAGAGCTCAAGTTGTTATTCTGTTCCACGGATATCTTCACTACATCCACCACGTGGTCATTGCAAATGACAAAAAAAAAATTAATCGTTTTTGATTCTTGGCAAACAAAGTGCCTAAAATTGTGAAAAATGGAAAAACAAAAAAAAACTAGAAGAAAAGAGAACAGATGAAGATAGAGAAAGAATCAAACTTGAGGTTATCTGTCGTGAAAATGTGTGGAAAAAAAGAAAAAAAAATTAGTTATTAATTTCAAAGAACATAATCTCCGGGTAAAATTAATATTACATAAAAATATATATTTATAAAAATATAAAATAAAAAAAGGAAAATAGTTACGGAGAAAACATTCTAGAATAAGGAAGGATATAAAAAATATATATCAGATTTGCAGAAGTAGGAAGAACTCAGACGGGAGGAAGAAATTAGATAAGTAGAAATAAATAAGATAAGAGAAATAGAAATAGTAGAAAATAAAAAAATCGTTGGGGAAGAAAAATAAAATAAAAATAAAGATATAAATACCTAGTAGCTTGTAATTTCTTTTTCCTCATCGAGTCTAACAATTGTCTAGTGTCAAAGTTCTGTATCTCAAGGAAAAATTGAAATAAAAATAAAAATTTAAAAATTTATTTAAGAAATTTCTGACAAATAGACTCGTTACAACAACAATCATTAGTTATTGGTTAAAGATATAATTATCGAAATTGTTCTAGGATAAATTTGATTCTAGGAAAATATTTATTTATATTAAATAAAAGCGGTAATAGCTAAAACGGACCGACAGTTTCCTCGAAAATAAAATATTTTTAGAATTAAATTTATTTTAGAAAGACTAGATGAGTATGTCTTCAATGAATAACAATGATAACCCAATAGATATCAGTATGACAATAGAAAATCTTAATTTCAACTAAGAACCCAAGGCGGCCTTTGAATTATTATATAAATCTATACAAGAGCAACAAAAAACCATGAAGCAATAACAAGAGATGATAAATAAGTTGAATACTTCGATAAAGTTATTCAACCAACATCAAGAAATCAAAGAAGAACAGGCTAGAGAGGAACAAATCATTATTTTGCAAGAACAATTAGAACAGCAAAATTGAATAGTGCAATTGCCTCAAAAGGCATCGGAAACTAGGGAACCTTCAATCACTCATTGGCATTTTTTTGGGAAATCAATCTAGCTTTGAAACTTTCTGGACAATATCATCAGCCACATCAATAGTTGTGGGTTGTCATTCCCAAATGACGCGCGGAAAATCATCTATGTAGCTTCTCATTTTGTAGAAGCAGGGAAAATTTCAACGGCAAACACATGGTTTGATTCAATACTGCATCAAAACGTGGTTTTACTTGGAAAGGACCCAAATGGATTCAACTCACAAAGTCTCAATTTTATTCATCCGGATTTATCTTTGTTGGAAAATGTTTGTAAGTCATTATTTCAAGCTTTTGTCAACAAACAAGCAAAAGATGTTGCAACTGACACTGGAACAAATAGTGTGAACAATGATGAGTATCACTATGTAAGAGAAAGCTGAAGAAGAAAAAGAGAAATGACTTACCTGGAACAAACAGTGTGAACAATGGAGAAAAAGAATTCTTCACACTAGTTTGTCCAGGTAAGACTACAACAGATGAACATGTCACAAATGTGAGATGACAGTGAAACTGAAAAACAAAAAGAAAGAAAGCAGAAAAAGAGAAACATGTCATGGATTCATGACATGTGAGAAATACACAGATTGGAAGCAGAGACAATGGCTAACTAGCTCAACAAAAGAGCAGTTAGAAAAAGAGTTTGACAATTGTGTGCAAGGGAATTCATCTATCTCCAACTATAATTCTTGGTTTGGTGCCTTGGCGGCGGTGGTAGATTTATCAGAAGTATCTAAAATCAAAATGTATGTAAAGGGGTTAAATGAAAAAATAGCTGAAAAAGCCATCTGGCAATAAACTGGAATTCAATGAACCTTCTTCAAGATAAATTTAATTTGGTGATGATTGTGGCAGCAAAACTGGAGGAAATTCAATTGATCAAGAAAAAGATTCTGGTGCAAACCAATCCAGAACAATATTCATCCGGCCCAGTGCCCATGGACATTGATATAGAACAACACTCTGCTTATCCATGTACTGCCATCCAGGAAATGAGAGAGAAATGTCTAGAGAAGGGTCTCTGTTATGATTGCTTGAAGGATTATGGCAAAGATCATCATTGGAACAGTGTTTGTTGCCCAAATCAGAAACATTCCTTAAATTTTAAGTTGAATTGGTTTAGACAACAGCAGAAAGAATCATCAAAGCAAAAAGGATAACATTAATAGTATTGAGGAAGAAATAACTATGGGGTTTGACCATATTTCAATAGTGAATAATTTGAATTGAGTTGATCAACACAGGATTTTAGTAGAAATCAAGTCAAATTTAGGGGAAGAAGGAATCATACTGAGAGCTTTGGTCAATTCAGGAGCAACTTTCAACTATTTGAGCAAGAAGATTGTTGACAATTTCTACATCAGAACTAGAAAGAGCAAACTGATAATCTGTATTGGGTCTGAGGGGTCCAAGACCAAGTTGGACAGTCATTGTTTGGGGAAAATAACTCTGGAAAATCAGGAATATTCAATTACGCTTGATTCTATTTTCAGAATAACTGAACTGAAAAGTCTCAATGCAATTCTGGGTTCAGACTGCTTAGCCAAGAGCCATGGGTTATTGGATTTCACCAATTCAAAGCAGAGGAAGCTGGTGTTGAAGGGAGAAAAAGTTCCTTATTGAAAGCTTATCAATCTGGGAAGTTTACTCTTTTGGATGGATTGATCTATTACAGGAACAAACATTCTAGTGTCCTAACCTTATGTTCAGAGAAGCATATCACTCAAATAATACATGAGTGCCATGATATTATCACATCTGGAAATTTGTCTGAAGAAAGAACTATAGATAGAATCCAGAACACAGATTGGTGGTAAAACTGGAGAAAAGATGTGCAAAAATATGTGGAAACTTGTGAAACTTGTCAGACTTCTAACAGACAAACAGGCAAAAGGTATGGATTGCTGCAAACCATTACTGAACCTAAATGTCAATGGGAAATTATTAACATGGATTTTGTTACTGGTTTACCCCCTGGAGGAGCTTACTCTTATAACTCAGTTTTGGTAGTAGTAGGCAGATACTCCAAGAGAGCTAGATTTTTGCCCAATCATAAGGATGATACTGCTATGGAAGTAGCACTTCTTTTCTGGAACAGAATCATGGCAGACGTGGGCATCCCTAAAATAATTATCAGTGACAGAGATCCCAAATTTACGTCAGAATTTTGGAGAAATCTTCATGATATGCTAGGAACAAAATTAGCCTTTTCTACAGCTTATCACCCATAGACTGATGGCCTTGC
>KN361151.1:13082-26616 GCA_000785685.1 Uromyces viciae-fabae | reverse complement strand
TCCTTGTTATCTTCATGCGCGCAATGAATATTAACCCTTATGGGATTCTAGCATTTTTCCCTTTGACACAACACTCCTTTCCAACTCCTTAACCACCCAATGTGTCCTCAAATCTGGCTCCATCCCAATCCAAAACAATTCTGAAGAAAACCTCAAGCCAATTCATGGAGGTTCAAAACCAGGTAAACACCAAAACCTCCCACATGATTTCTCCAAAGGTTTTGAGAGGCTTTTTCAAGGACTATTTTGCCAATTCACCAGTCTATGGGGAAGTCCTTTTTCAATGTTGATTCCACATTAGGCGGCCATTATTTGTGAAGATTGTATGTGATGTTGAGGAGGCTAATAAATACTTTAATCAAAAGCTAGATGCTTTCAGTTGGCTTGGCTTAAACCCAAGCCAGAAAATGAACTCTATGATCCAAATTCTTGCTTTATATGATTTCACCAAATATTTGAATGACAAGTACCTGCACATATCTGAAACTATGTCCTATCTTGAAAGCCTTGATCCATTGTACAATACAATCACTCACATCTACAGGGATAAGTATCTTTTGCTATCCAAACATCAACAATATCAAACAGCTGCTAGTGCTAACAGTTGGGAAAGAAAAAGGTTTCCCAGGCAGGTTAGGTTCACTGGACTGAATGCACTGGGAATGGAAAAATTGCCCTTCTGCCTGGGCTTGACAGTATCAAGGCAAGGAATTGGTGAGTTTTTTTAATTGAAATATCTACCTTTCAAAACATTGGAATTAATTGATATCTGCTTGTTCATCTTCAGGTGCCTACCATCATACTCAAAGCTGTAGCATCATATGACCTATGGATATGACATGCCTTTTCTGGAATTCTTGGAGCCCACAATGATATAAATGTGCTGGGAATTTTACCTCTTTTTCAACAAATTTGTTGAAGCATGGTGGTGAATTTATATTTGTATTGGGAAGCAGTGGCAAAGGTGGAGTGTTATGCGGATTGGTGGAAAACATTGTGCAAGCTGATCAAATGCTTTGGAAGATGTGGAAAGTATCTGCAAAGTTATTTGCCTTTGGTGTTGGGGATCTGCAGTGCTTTTTGCTAAATTCAGAGGAAGAGTGGAGTGTAGCGTTTTTGGGTGCTGAGCAGTGATGTGGATTAGGCAATTGGACAAGGGTTACTCAGGAAGATGCTGTGGGGTAGATTGGTGCTAAGGTCTGCGGATCAGCAGGGGAAGGAGAAGATTTTTCAGCAGATAACAATCCCATCAGGTGGGCTGCGAGAAGTAGGGTGGTGTTGGTTGGCAAGGGTTCCAGTAGTAAGGCGGACACAGAATTGATGATGGGGCAAACAGCTGTGGAGACAGAAATTGGGGGGTCCACAGTGGAAATGGGGGGGATTGGGGGATTGGGGTGTGGGAAGGGAGGTGGTGGAGATTGGAGTTGTAAATAGGCATGATAGATACACACTCTTTTTAATATACAGAACTACTTACACCAAAATCATAGGGTTAGAAATTCATCTTTTGTTAAGGGTTTATTCATCAATTCTCTTAGGGAGAGTAACTGTGGAAGCGCTAGAAGATATAAAAGGACCAACTGATTTGGGATTTCTATTCTGAAAGCGTAAGTTTCTCATAGAGTCTTGTTCAATTAGTCTTTCCAAGCAGGATCATAAAGTTCTGGAACCTTTGGGAAGGCGTCTTTGTGTACAGACACGATATTTATTTCCACAATGGCACCTAGTTGTGAATACTGCATCAACTGTTGAATCGGTTTTATTGATTTGGGTTATAAGGATGACATCTTACAATGAGATTTTAATAAGCTGAATTTTTTTTTATTTAAATATGGTGGGAATAGTTCTGAGAAGAGGAACTAATAATAGTGTATAATACAATGGCATTAATTTTTCATGATAAGAAGAAAATTACAAATTGAAATCTAGTTTTTATATACAATTTATACAATCAAGAAAAAAGAAAATTCATTTAAATTAATTTAAAAAATCAAAATGATTTAGTTGAGTAAACTAAGCATGATGTTTAGGCTGAACTTTTTGAGGGTATATTACACAGTTGTGGAATAGAAGTGTTGTTAGTACACATCATTTTGTGAAAGGTATTTTACAATGAGTCAAAGATTGATGGAAGCAATTTTAATGTGTGACATGCTCAATGTTTAACAGCCTCCCCTGTTCCATCATTCTTATGAATCTCTTCAATTGTAACTTTGTTAATAAGAAGTCTGCATCTATCTATTGAAAGATGGGATGAATTCTTGGTTAGCATATCAGCAGGCATAGATTTTGTGTCAATATGGTGAGTCATAATTTTTCCATTAAACACTAGTGTTGGAATTTCATTCAAAAAAAAGGAACTTGGGACACTCCTGCTGCAGTCAATCCAAGCTCTCATCCGCAGAAATTTTGATGATATTCAAGATTCGACCTAACCAGAACCGTTAAAATCTTTTTCTCTGACATTCTTTTTCTTCTCTGTTGCCTTCTTTTTAGTTAAAACTCCCAACCACTTGAACTCTGGCATCCACTCTTTCCTTCAAAAAGGATAATTTGGTGAGAAAAGACAAATTTTCTTTCTCCAAATCTTTTCTTAAAACAATCTAACCATCACAAGTAAAAATGTTCATACAGAAACGTGAAACTAAAGCTTTCAAGTGATCTTCTGAGGAAAGATCAACTCAAGACTTAACACTCTCAGTACCACCCACAATCCTTTTCTTCTTTTAAATCTCAACCTAAAAAATTAATTCCTTCTTTCTTTCTTGATTTCTTTTTTCTTTCTTAGTCAGTGTGATTCTTCTTCTCCATCCTACTATTGTCCTCCTAGAATCTTGAGCTAAAAACTATTCTTGTGGTATGATCCATTTTCTATTTATATCTTTTTCTTGAAAACTAAATCCATCATCTCTTTCCTTGTTATTTAAAAATATTGTTCTTTTTTTAATCTTTTTCTTTTTTTCATCTTGTTCTTTTTTTCATTTTGTTCATTTTGTTTTGTTTTTCTTCTTCTTTGAATAATAAAAATCCTAGCTTCATCAACTAGTTCTTGGATAAATTGGTGTCTGATATTGATATGTTTTGATCACTGGTTGATGGCTGTTTCTTTTGTAAAAAAAAACCACCAGTATTATCATTAAAAAAGTTTTATGGTACCAAAAATATAAGCTGGTTCTACCGTGCTCTGCATTATATAAATTATAATCTTTTCTAACCATAAGGCATGCTTAGATACATCTGAGATGGCCATATATTCAGCCTTGCTTGTATATTTTGCAACTTTAAGTTGTTGTTTGCTTCTCCATGCAATGATGTTCCCCCTCCACAACAAGACATATCCAGTAGTTGATGGGCGTGTGGGAATACAGCCATTATAGCTGGCATCTGCTTAAGCTTCAAAATTGGTATGTGTTTTGTTGGTTTTTTGAAATACAATGCCACAGGATATAGTGCCTTGAATTTATCAAAATAAGTGTTTCACTTCTTTCTAGTGAGATTGATCATAATATGAATAAAAACACGCCAGATAGTTGATGGAGTATATCAGATTTGGTTGAGTGCTGATAGCAGCATGGGCACACCATATGGCAACCTATTTCCTGCTGATACAGGATAGAAGTATTGGGTTTGGTTGATTTTGTGTAAGCCACATTTCTTGGAAGTGATGTTTGGTTTGGATTACATTTTGACATGTTTAAATTGTTCCAGCAAATTCTTTAAATAGTGTTCCTGAGATAAAACAATGTAAACTTTGGATCTGTTTCTAGCTACTTTTACATTGAGATTTAGAGATGGTTCAGTGTTCCATTTTATGTCATATTTTCCTTCAATAAATGTTTTCAATTTATTTAGAATTTCATTAGATTTTATAAAGACAAGTCCGTCTTCCACATGCATATGGATGACAATAAAGTTTTGATTTTCTTGTAGGCAATACAGTGAATCATCATTGTGACTTGTTTTTAAACCAAAAATTATCATTTTCTCTTTTAGATCCTTATTAAACTGTATATGGTCCTGGAAAGTCCCATAAAGAGATTGGTCTAGTTGTACAGTGTGATTTGGAAACTTGGGGTCTTCAAAACCAGTTATCTTTTGTATGAATACATTTTGCTCCATTTGTCCATTAAAGAAAGCAGTATGGATATTGAATTGGGTCATCTCAAGTTTATCATTGGCAGCAATATTAAATAGAATGCAAAGAGTGTCTGATAATCCAACAAAATTGTAAGCCTGATCAAATTCAACATCTTGGATTTGATGATTACCAAACACCACCCATGGTGATTTATATTTAATGAAATCACCCACAGTATATCTATTTATCTTTAGACACCACATTCCACCAATAACATTCACATCTGTAGGTGGCTCAACCAAAGTACCTATGTGATGTTGATAAGTGAAGCTACCTCATTTTCCATAGCTTCAATCCATTGGTGCTTATTTCAGGAACACATTGCCTGTGTGTAAGTAGGTTCATCATTGAAATCATTTGAGGAGTAAGCCACAAGTTTTCCATTTATTAAAGGTCTTCCACAAACCCTTCATTGCTGTACTCAAGAGGGTAAAATTTCTGACCTGTTTGATTTTTGAATACTTCTGATTTCATTTGGTTTAATTATGCTGGTTTATTTCATCAATATTATCATCTTCAGGAATATCATTTATGTTTTCATTTATAGTATCTTGATTTGTTTCTTCAAAAGATCTGTTTATTCCTTCATTTGTAGTACTTTGATTTGTTGGAACCTGTGATCTTAGAAAAAACATGTCATTATTAATATTTATTGTAAAATCATCATTTGTAGATGTTTCATTTGTGATATTTTGGTAGGGGAAATATTGTTCATCAAACAAAAAATTATGTGAGACAATACTTTACCTGAAACTGGTTTGAGTAGCCGGTAAGCCTTTGCTCCGGGTCTATAACCAATATGAATGAGTTCCTTTGATTTGGAAGACAATCTTCCCGGTTTATTTTGCCTTTGCTCCTGGTCCATAGCCAATATGGATGAGTTCCTTTGATTTGGAAGCCAATCTGCCCGTTTTATTTTTCTGTAACATAGCATATGCTTGAGTACCAATTGTTCTAAGGAACTTATAGCCAAATTTAGGATTTACAGCAGATTTCTCACTTTTGCATGCTCAAATACTATAGTGTACTTTATTTTGTAGTGTAGAAGATGGTGAAATGTTTATTAGTAAATATGAAGTGAAAGCAATCTCTCCCCAGGTACAGTTGGGTAGGTTTTCTGCAGAAATAATAGCAACAATTTTCTCAAGAAGAGATTGATTGAACCCTTCAGCAACACTATTATGCTGATGGGTTTTGGCTGGGGCCTGCTCAATGGTAATTCCTTTTTCTGCAATTTAATCTTTAAAAATTGGTGATTTAAATTGTGTGCCTCAATCAGATCTTGGCATACATATCTTATAATTATTTTTGGACATAAGTTTTTTGGATTTAAATTGTGTGCCTCAATCAGATCTTGGCATACATATCTTATAATTATTTTTGGACATAAGTTTTTTGGAAAAATTTACAAAAAGTTTGAAACATTTCAAAGCTTCAGATTTTTTTTAATAATTATATCCTATTGTAAACTTTATTATCATCAATAAAGGAAATGATGTATCTAAAACCAGATATTGTTTTTACAGGCATTGGCCCAATAAAATCAGAGTGAATACAAAATAAGGGTTGTGAAGTGATAGGAAACTTTGATTTAAAAGGACTTCTTTTTATTTTTCCCATTATGAAAAATTCACAGAGATTGGGGTGGGTGGTATCTCCCTTTCTACCCAGAGGGTATCACCAACTGGTATCTAAAGATTGGTGGCCAAGACAAGCATGCCATATTTCAGGAAATAGGTATGTGGCTTCATGATTTGGATTTTCTTGTGCGCTAATCTTCCAAAATTCATTTCTGAATTGTACAGATTGAATTGATACTTTCTAGGCCTGGAATTCTATTGTCATGAAGTCTTCAGAAAAATTCACATCAGATCCCAAGGTGAATATTTTCAGGATTTATAGTAAGTTACCTGATAGCTCTGGGAAATAATAAACATGGGATATGTCAATGTTGACTGGTTTATCTTTGTCATTTTTGGAGAGAATTTGTACAGTCCCTTTTACGTTTGCAATTATCTTTGTGTTAGAGCTATACTGGGCCCGCTATGCTAAAAATAGCTGTAGCGTAGTGTAGTGTTAGCGTTTTGCGCTAATTTTAGCAGGCCTTTTTGGCCTTCTAACGCTACAGAAAAAAAAATGCAAAATAGTGTGAGCATAGAATTAGTGGCCACCAAAAAAGACCCGCTAACGCTACCATTTCTCAAGAGAAATGTTAGCGTACACAAATGATACACTAACTGTTAGCATAGCATTTGTCTCCGCTAACACTGCTGGCTCCAGAGGACAATATCCTGTCACGGTTGTTGTCATGTATTGATCTTGTTAAACATCAGGCCAAATTCCGGGAAAAATTGAATCCAAATAACCAAGTTCAAAACTTGAATTGGAACGTCCTTGTCAACACCGGGCCTAAAACCCCAAAAAAACTATTTTCATTTTCTGTGTCTTGTTTTGGTTCTCATCTACTTTTCCCAGTTTTCATTTGTCTCATTGTTTTTTTTCTATTATTCTATCAAAATTCCTAGTTCATAAGTTTCTTTTTTTTTCAGTTGTTATCTTAAAATATATTTCTTCTACTGTTTTCTATTTATATATTGCAAAAACATTTTTTTGTTACAAAATATTTTTTTTCCTTTGTGTTATCATCTTTTTATTATATCAGTTTTTTTCTCAAGTTCTTAGAAATAAAAGCAACACATTGAAAGGGTACAGATCAGCAGTTTTGCGGCCGTTCTTTACAGTCCTTGAGTCGAGTGCTGCCCTCAGTGATTCAAATGATTCTGGTTATCTAGATCAAAATACTCACCATTCAAATCAATTGGTCAAGTACACAAATGAAACACTGCTCTTTTGAGTTGAATGAGACTTGACCCAAAGTGTTAACTGCTTTATTTTCATGATTGAATGGTAGATACAAAGGTGATTCGATAACAAGCATCATTGATTGCCAGATCATTTAGTAGGTTACCCGGAAAGTTTTTTTGCTCTCTGGCCGCTATGGCCCCAGCGTAACGCAGCGTAGCGGGGTTCCGCTACACCACTGGGGGCTGGGGGTTGAAAATATTGTTAGCAGCAAATCCGCTATGCTAACTGTTAGTGTAGTGGATTTTGTTTGCCGCTAGCGCTACCCACGTTCCTGGGCCAGGTTTTCCCGCTACGCTTCAGGCTACTCTGTAGCGGCGGAAAAACCCTGCTAACGCTATGGCGTTTTGGTGGAAAATTTTGGCCGCTAAGATAACATGTAGCACCCAGAAAGCGTAGCATAGCGTAGCCGCCCAGAATTGCTAGAAGTGTTGATGTATTTTGGCTCACATTGCTGGTGATTTATCAGCATATCAATATTTTTTACCAAATGAATACTGGCACCAGAATCAACAATAAATTATTGCATAAAAGAGAACAAAAAAATTGTTGTCTGGGTTGGTGACAATGACAAAGGCTTACTTGATTGATAAAGAGGCAATATCAGGTTCTTCCTCTTTTGGATTATAGATTTCATTTTGGATAGCAACATTTACCATATTTTTGTTGGAATCTTCAAGATCATTTTTGTTCTTATTATTTTTTTTTATAGGTTTTTTGGAGAAAAAATCTATTGTTCAAATGGTTTGCAACCCTGTTTATATTACACTTTCCTTTTCCTTCAGTCATTGGCATTTTTTGTCCTTTGAATGCATCGCTTTCAAATTTCTTCAATTCAGAGATTTTGATTAGGGCTGCTTTGGATAATAGTCTGTCAGTTACTTCCTTGGTTTTAATAGACTTCTTTGAGAAAATAGAATTTATGATATTGTGAAATTGTTCTCTAGGAAGATTTATTAACATGGAGATTGCTAAGGAATTATTGGGTAATTTAAAGATCTAATTTGTTGTTTTGATGTTGTTAAGTTTATGGTGCAATACTCTGAGCTTCATCATATAATCACTAAGACTTGCAGTATCTTTAAATCTCAAGTACACAATATTGGAAATTAAACTAGAAATCACGAATGAACTGGATGAACTGTGCCTTTCTTTGAGAGCTTTGAAAGCTTCCTGGGGATCAGGGAGATGGATAATAAAATTCAAGTTTGTTTTTGATATTGTTCATTGGATCAATTGAAGGACTTGAGCTTTTTCCTGATCATCAGTATCATCTTCATTCTCTTCTATAGGTCTTTCCATGTACTTTGTAATATATTTGATCTTTCCCATGGCGTTCAAATCCCCAATTGAATTCTTTTTCCCCTCAAAGAACTTATTCTCTCTGAGTTTAGGAATAAGGCCTAGTGCCTGGTTTAAAGGATTAAAGTTTTTCAATGTTGTAGAAGACATTCTTTAATAATTTATGTTTCAGCTAGAAATAACCATGTATATATTAATATTGCTAACTTTAAAGATAAATATTTTGAATTCAAATTCTAGAAGAAACAAGAAGTGTAAGGTCCCATCCAAGAGGCAAAAAAGGAAAAACAGATGATTTTCAAGACAATCAGCCCCCACAGAAAAAAATTTGCAGGACTCAGCAATCTTGGAAAAATGATCCTGGTGAATTTTTGACTTGAGAATACTGATTTTATTGAGAAGATTCAAGCAGGATAGTCAAATGCTTGACTGACTGGGTAATAGTGAATGAGATGGAGTTTTTAAGGCGAAAAAGAGGAAGGGGAAGTGACACATCACTTGGCTTGACTCAGGAGGGAGAAAAAGGGGTTTTCTGAATCAATGATTTTGATTGTAACATACATCAAAACATACTAAATTTATAGCACTATGTGTATCCCACACTTGTGGGTAAATCAAAAAAACCAATTAATTCACACAAAAACACTAGATTTGATACTTTTTGCTTCAACTAGAAGTATTAAACTAAACTGAATTTTATTCAACTAGAAGACAAATACTAAGATAAAGGAACTAACTTTGTCAGCTTGCTACAATATTGAGCAAGCCAACATTGACATAAAATAATTAAAATAAATTAATAAAAAACAAAAATAATAATAATAAACCAAAATATATACAAAATGTACATCAAGGAGTCATAAAAGGTAAAATATTATTGCATATTTGGAATCCTTGTAAAAAATTAACCCCAGTCACCCAGCAAAGCTATGGGCAAAAAATAACTCCTTCTATTTTATTTTTTATATTTGAGCAAAATAGAAGGAAACCCCTGAAAACCAAGAAACCCTGAATTCAGACGTATTGAGTACTCACGTATAGGTATGTAGTATCAAATTATGCTTAAAAGTGAGGTAGGTGTGGTGTATGGTTTAAGAGATAATTGCATATTTGCAATTATGTCAATAATTGTCAAATGACGCGGGTGCTGACATAAGCTGCCCAGTGCCATAATAAATTAGGTGTCAAATGACGCGGGAGCTGACATAATCAGGGCCGTGAACAAAATGTCAATAAAATAAATTAGCTTATGTAATCCAGCTAAGAGATTCCCGTGGGCCTGAATGGGCCAAAACTGCTTTGTTCAAATGACGTGGGCAATAGTGCAAAACCTATTCCGACCACATTTAAAAATACTAAATAGTATCTAGATACTTTCTCCCGTGGAAGCCTCCATTTTTCCCGTTAAATAAACTCATTGAACTCCCCAGGAAAAATAGAAATAACCATTGGAAATAAGATTTCAATAGAAATACAAATTTTCAAATATTACATTCAATCAAAGAGTGACATTTATGATTCAAAAAATCATAACTCTGTCAGAACATTTGTGAAAAATATATAAAAATTATAGAAAGTAACCTTGGTTGACGCTTTCCCAAAGATAAATTAGACAGGTAATAGAATTGAGTCATTTGAAATACTCAATGCCCACAAGATTGCGTTATTTTACTGAATAATGACATTTACATGTCATGGGAAATTTATAGTACCTTCAGGGCGCCACAAGAGGACCTGAACAGATATAAAAGGACCTCCCTCTTCTTCCTAATCCTCCTCATTCACTTTTAGACATTACTTACATATTAATACAATATTCTTAGCCCATCAACTGCGCCCAGGATCCGTGAATTTAGTAATAAATAAAATTCTGAACTCTGTTTCTGCTCAACAGACTAAACTTAAGCTACTTAAATCAACTCCATCTTTCGAAATACAGTTAGTGGTAAGTATACTAAAGCTTCAAAAAGTAGTAAGTACTTTTTTTAGTATATTTTCTGCACATAACTTATCATAGGGCATTAAATCACCCCTGCATAGCAGGCCCCTATGCTCAGGGCTTTAAATAACCCCAGTCTATACTGGCCCCTGTTAGATTCAAAGGGTTTTTTAAAACAACCCCTATCTGTGAGCAGATAGGTCCCTTCTACAAAAAGAAAGGGCTTTAAATAACCCCAGCTCAGCTGGCCCCTTATCTTCAAAATTTATTATTTAAAAATATTAAAAATATATAAAAACATTAAAAAGGATTTTAATGTAAATAAAAAAATTCCTTCATACACTTCTTTGCACCGTATGTAGCTAGTAGAGTTAGGCTCTAGGCATCACATAGCTTGACAAGCTTTAAGACTAATATTCTTGTAACTAACAAGACAAAAACTAAATGGGAAATAAGGAACAATCTTATCTCAACTATTAATTTGACTATTTAACTAACATGTAAACTATACTGAGAACTAAATTTAGGTTTTTGACTAAATACTTCTAAACTAACTGGTTAAGGAAACTTGACACGTTTCAGGCACTAAAGATGAAACTTAAATTTCAACAGATCTGAATGGAAATGGAAAGTAATCTCTGAAACTGATTGTTGAATGTATTACTACTGATGAAAACTTTTAATTTTGGTGAGGAAAGAAAAAAATCAAAAGGTGTTGTTCCAAAATTATTGCTAAGTTTCTTGAAGATAATGGAACCCAGTGTTGTGATTGGAGAGGTGTTGAGTAGCAGGCAAGAATAATTTCCTCTCAGGTTTCTCACAATATATACTAACCATTGTTAATATTTTCTTTTTCTTTTTTTATTGTTCATCAAGATCAATGCACTAGAAAGAAAGTATTGACATGCACTGGATTGGGGGGTACAGAAAGTCCAGGGTATTCAAGAAAGAATGGAGCAAGAACATGCTTGTTATAGTGATGCTTCATCATATAATAATATCAGAAAATTGAGGAGAGAGGTGTATAATGAAATCGATAGTGAATCCTTACTTGTGCTCCTCATTTGAACCATATTGATCATTTTAATACTACCTCCTAGTGGAATTGATGTATTTGATTTAATAATAAATTTTAATAGATATTCAATTTACTTGTAATCAAGCTCAAAAATCAGGTGATTTTGATTTCTATTACTAATGAATCTCAATTTCTGAATAGTAGGTGATTAAAGAAATTAATAAATAGTAGATCTGAATAGATGGTAATTTTTATTTTAAGATAATATAAGCTTGAGACAACTAGAATTCCAACACATAGTACTTCAAAGTAAAACTATGAGTAACTATGGAAATTGGACTTTGGGGAACTATGGCTTAGAAATGAGTCCAGCAATTATTTGTTATCTTCCTGAATTTTTGCCATAATTTTCCTTCTTTTCATGATATAGTATTTTTTTTACATCATCGTCCACAACAGGCAAATCCTGACTCATGATGGTTTCCCAGTCAAAATCTTCTCAAGGGCACACATTTTCAAACTTCAAGTCTTCAGAATCAAGTTTTGCTTTTTTCTTGTTCAGCTAACTCTAAATGGGCTTTGGTCATTTGTTCCATCCATGCATTTTCAAGATGCTTGTCATGAACCTTTTGAAGAATATTTTTGTAAGCTTTGAGAGTTATTGGTCTTATCCTTTATTGCAGAAATAAAATGAACACACAACTTAATAGAAATAATGAAACTGAGAAACAACACGGCAAGACCATTGATTGAGATTTTTTAGATTTAAAGGAATTAAACTCTTTAACTGAGAATATCTTTGAGTCTTTGATAACAAGGAAGAAATAGAAATAAACTAAAAAGGAATATCACAGCGGAAAGAAGTCTGAGATTGAGTGGTGATGAATAATTTATTTTTATTAGTTTAGATGATTTTTGGAATATTTTAGAATTGAAATAGATAACAAATTTGAAAGAAATAGTTTTTTATTTTATTTTGATTTGATGAGAATGTTGGCTTTACCTGCCCAGAAACTTCTCCTAGCTCCTGCTGAGTTAGTATATTTTATTTCTTGATCTTGTTGAAGATTTTGATCGAATGAGTCAATTTGAGATGTTGAACCAATAGGAAAGGGATGATTTTTAGTTTTGAATGAAAAACAGAAAAAATGAAAAAATGAAAAAATTGGAAAAAAATTAAAAATTGAAATTCTATTATTTTTTCCCCGCGCCTTCCACATTCCCCCGAACATTTAGGGCTAGAAGATTTATCCGCAACAGTTTTTTCTGTGACCAATCAGGCAGCTAGATAAGCTTTGGTGAACTGAAGTGGTGGAGCTAGCAATCATCATCAGCTGTGCTGGCACTAGAGGATGGATCCGTGTTAATAGAGCTCAACAAGTTGTCATTGTTGACCAGATGTTTTTGTGTCTTGTCTTCTAAAAAAGTCTCTTCTTCTTTCATTTTAACAGTTTTGTTTTTTCTTCTAGTTTTAGTTTGTTGAAGTAACTGGCCCCACTTGGGGGCTTTGCTTAAGCTATTGTGTTTCTTTTACATCTGGTTATAGAGTTTGAGTGCTAGACCCAGCCATCCTTCTGGTGCATATTGTCAGGCTTGGATATTAAACAAAAGAGTAATTAGAGCTCTTTGTACTATTTCTGCCCTGATGATATCAATATAATATGTATTCTTATATTATATTATCATTTAATAGAATCTTATAGCTTTTATTTTACACCTATAGTGTATTCTCTGCTGCAGAAGTACAGATTTACCTCCTTCTGAGACTTAATGAGGTAGGGGAATGTCACTATTGTGCACTTATAGTGACAATAATGCTTCAATAAAATGATTTGAAATTATTAGGAGGGAGGCTTGAGCTGACTGGCTACTGTCAGAGGCCGTGGTCCTTCTTCTACTAATTTTTAAGAGAAGTTATTTCACTCAGATGGAGGGGGGGATGTCCTCTAATATAGGAATAACTCTCAGTAGTTCTTTTAAATAGTGAAATGTTAAGAGCTTTGGTCAATAGACACAAGCAATAGACTTACTTTAAGATATTTATAAAGGTGTTTGATAGTTTTGTACGTATGGTTGTAATAATTGAGTGAGGGATAGGAATTGGGCAATAGAAGGCCTCTATTTATATTCCTAAAATTTATTACAGGGCACTTCTGAGGGTGCAGTAGGTTCCCAGGTGTGTTTTCACACGTCAGGGGAGATGTTCCTTCCCTCTATATTTTTATTACATATTTATTAACACAGTTGTAATAAAAAATATCTAATGAACATCTTA
>KN361151.1:0-13072 GCA_000785685.1 Uromyces viciae-fabae | reverse complement strand
TTCATTTATCCAAGGTTACTAGATGTTTCTTGACGTCCCCAAGTATCCAGGATAAATCAGGATTCCTTGGGACGTCACTCCTTTTATTTTATTTTGATTTATTCCCCATGGGGAAATAGTATTCCCACGTCAAATGACTAAGATGAGCCATCAAGGTAATTAGTCATTTATTTTTGTGGTAACACCTGAAGAATAATTTAATTAGGTAATTAGATGGTGGGAAATCCATCTAGACCATAATTAAATACATTGCGCGTCCATGGCGCATGTTCTGTGTATTGTAACATTGGGCCAATCATAGCAGATGATCCCCTGTTACCAAAGCGCTGTCAAAAGTTCCCAAAGGGGTTCTCTTTTGCTCTAGACCTCCTGGCGCGGGGTTTCCACTGCTCCCCGGGGGTTTCTGGCCTATCCATTGGTCAAAAGATCCGGGATTGGCTCTCTCAAACCCCTCTAGCTCCTAGGGTTTACACTCCACACCTCCATAAGTAGTATTAGTGAGCTTCTGGAAGGATGGAGCATCCATAAAACATATTTTTATATTATGGATATAAAAATAATTTTTAAATATATATTTATTTTATTTTAATGATTTTAATTTTTAATACATGAAATAAATATATTTTTAAATTTAAGTTGGTGAGCAACTTATATTAAAAATTTAAATAAGAATTCAAATATGAAATATTATTCTTATATAAAAAAGATATTAATATTATTTAATTGATTTTGTAATAATAATAATAAAGAAATAGTAAAAATAATAATAAATAATAAATTATAATTTTAAATAATAATAATATAATTTTTCAGGTTAAATGGATTGTTATTTAATCTCATAACCTGACACATATACACTTGGTTTGGCATGGTAGATTTGGGCAACACAGCCCCAGTTGACCACACCAAATATGATTTTAAGCTGCTTGCAGTTCATAGAGGGGTGGGTATAGCTTCCATATCATTTTCTGGTATGCGGGTCCAGAAATTGGAAGCTATTTGGTTGGTTCTGTTCACAGGATCTTCAGAGACTTCAAGCCATAATGTGCAGAGCTGAGCATGGTCTTGTTCATGTATTTACATGCACAATTTGAAGATGATGGCTTTGAGTCAGATAAGATTTCTTTGTTTGGATTGTGGTTCATCAAGGCAGGGACAGGGACTCCGCAAGATACTGGTTTCATGGATTTTGGTGGGGCAGTAAACTTAGTACCGTTAAATTAAAAAGATGGTTGAAGAATTACCAGAAAACTTGAAAGGCTGGAAATTTAGTACACCTGGCTGAAAAAACAATACTTGTTTTCACTCCTTCCAGCTCTTCCTCCTGGTTGATTCCCATAGATGTTCCAAGGTACTTTTGGACTCCCACTCCATTTCTACAACCATTTCATCTAGATTGTCCAGTTCACCTGAATCGTAATTCACCATCCATAACAAACAACACTAGTTGGACTTCCCAATCATTCACTACACATCACTTCATAAGACAACAA
Organism: Uromyces viciae-fabae; assembly: GCA_000785685.1. NCBI lineage: Eukaryota > Fungi > Basidiomycota > Pucciniomycetes > Pucciniales > Pucciniaceae > Uromyces > Uromyces viciae-fabae. Next base: position 11,579 of record KN361151.1, on the reverse strand, counting down.
CCAACCTTTATTTGAAAATTTAAGTAAACTTAATTTAATATATTTCTTTTATTTGATTCTCCTGCTTCTACTTTTATCACATAAATGTAAAAAAGAATTTTTATAATTATTTAGGTGTCAAATACATATCCCTCAAACTGCCCAATAGGTTTTGTGCTTCCGTTATGGGTGATACATTTACATGAAACTTTTGACACGCCTCGTATCAAACACTTATGCTTTGTAGCATATCTTGAAATTCCTCAGGATACATGCCTGGTGTTGTGGACTACGGCTTGCAATGTATCAATCCATCTCCGGACGCTTTCCGAGGTGGGTGTTGTGCCTTGGATGGAGTATGCAAAATAACTTCGCCAACACAAATTTACCTTTTCACTGCGCTAGTCCAGAATGCATACGTACCCAACAGGATTGAATTTGAATCACGTTTTGTGTTCAAACCAATTATACGGCTCTACAGGAGCGTTTGGAGAATAGCTTAAAAGCTATTGACGAATTGATTCCCGATCTCAAACAAGTAGAATCATGATTTTTATTCACAAGATTATCACTATATTTAATATAGTGTTGTTTAAGATCAATATCACTTGTGCAACACTCGATTCATTTTGCGATCAGCTTGAGACTTTTTTGAATGGGCTAACATGCGATAATGAACAAGGTTGCACGATGATTAGCTCCTCAAATGTCGCACCTTTGCAGCATGTCCATTCTAGCGTCCCACAGTCGGCTTATCCGACTTGTAACCTAGAGGAAGCAACCCAATACAATAATGTGAATCAGTTCCATCCCTCACAACTAACACATACTGGCACCAACCAGAGGTGTTTGGATACAATAACATCTCATCTTCCGGAGACTAATGAAAGATTATGAGTAAACCATGGGGAAGATTCATCCATTCTGTCAATATTATCTGATGACAGAATAAAAGGAATACAAGGTCAAGATCTCAGGCAAACGTTGTCTCCTGGCTCTGCAACCAGAGCTCGCTTCCGTACGCTTTGGGGCATGGCTGAGTTGGACGAAACATACCACAATTCTAGAGATGGACTTTTGAACAATCTTCAGCATCATTCCAACTTGAATTTTCCAGTAGCAGATCATTCTACTATTCCAAATAATCCACAAGATGAGACCATTGGAATAACAACATTGTCAGACTTGCCACCATTTCCTGAAGAGATTCTGAACAGTTCTCAAGATCATTCTCATATGCTTTTGAACAATCTCCATGATGACAACTTTGAAAATATAAATATATCACAATATGAAATAAATAAATCTTTTTGGGACTGGGCTAAGCTTCTCGAAGCTAAACCTATCGACTCACATACCAATTTCGTAGATGAACTCAATCCTGAGCATTTTTCCAATCTACAGCATTACAACACAAAATTGTCATTTCCAAAACCAGCTCATTTTAGTTATTCAAACTTTAATCGGGATGAGAGAGTTAGATCTGAAACATTTTCAGATATACCATTATTTTCTGAAGAAATAGGGCATAACTTTCAAGATCATTCTTATCTTAATTCTAATCACCAATACCTTCATCCGATGAATTATTTTGATGGCAATATTGAAAATAGAAATAAACCCCACTACGAAATATCACAATCTATTCTTTTAGAAACATTATTGAGGAATCATCATAGTATTGAAACCCAGCCAGAATCTGATCAGGGCAAGAAACTTAGCATAGATCATCAAGTTGTACACACAGAAAAACAATTCACACATGATTCCAAAGATTCAACAACCCAATCAACTTCAAATCCGAACCAAATCAGAAAATTGAAAAGAAAAAAAGAAGCTTCAATCTTAGGTCACAATAAGAGACCTGCTTATAACTTGATGACACCTCAAGCACCTTCCCTCAGTATCTTAAATATTCATCAATCAACTGAATCTTTATCTCATGACTCAAATAGTCCTCAAGAAGATAAAGAGTGGCCATCATTTGTACTTGATGCAGAGACAGTCACACTTCGAGATCCATTAACTGATTGGCAACACGAAATAAATAAAAAATTAGTTGAAAATGTATCGAAATTAACCGGAAGTTTCCAAATTGATGAAAAAAGAAATAAAAATGGTCCACGTCGTTTAATTTTATCAAAATTTAAATTACGCAAAGCTAAAGCCACTTCACTACAAAAGAGAGAGATGAGATATTTAAAATATTTACAACTTAGTGGTCCTGGTTTGGATGTCTGGTTTGAATATTTAAAGAAATATACAAAAATTGATTTTAGAATTTATCAAGAACAACTTTTAGAAAGACAAAAAAGGAATTTTTTACATGATATTTTTCCTATTTTTCTTTTTTATATTCAATTAATAAATGAAATTCTTCCAACTGATTTAGCTCCATCAAGTAAATATAATTATGGTGAAATGATGCATTTATCAAGTCAATTATTTTTAGATTTTAGTCAACTAGAAAAACCAAAATGGATTTTACCTGGAAAACAAACTAAATTATTTGAACTTAAATATGAAAAATTGAATTCAAATGTGTTAGGTTATCCTGCAGGATTAGATTTATTTCTTTGGATTTTTTTAGATACTTGGGCTATTTCTTTTTTAGATGGAAACTCATTATTAAGTGTTGTTGGAGAAAAAGGTCAATTTGGAAAAGATTTTAAAGGTCTTGTAAATAACATCTTTACTCATTCTGTTTCAAATATTTTGGATAAGTTAAGAAAAGAAATATCATAGATTAGAAATAATAAGTCATTATCCATTATCGATTTTGAAAAATAATTACACAAAAACCTTTCTTATTTGGATACTATCGTTCAATACAAAAAAAAAAAATTAATTGAAATAGTTGCTAAATCAATCAAATTCAAAAACTCTTTAAGAATAAAATAAATAACTTGAATCACTTCTTTTGATTTCTTTGGGGATTCAAGTCTAAAATACATTCATAATTGTTTTTTAGATTGGTTATTTTTTTTTTACTGGGAGGGTGTATGTAAGCTTTTTATACTTCGTGATGATAATCGAAATATTTTTTCAGAAGAAAGGGTATCAGAATTTGAACTTCTCTTTTTTTTGATCATATCCTTCTTTAATATCAATGACATCTATTATTTTCCATTCATTTCATCTAAAGCTTCTAAAATATCATTGAATTGAATTCATCTATGTACAAGTTTATTTTTATTTTTTTCTGTTCTTTATTTTTCTTTGTTTCATTTCTAACTCCAGAGTTCCATACTTCTCCATGCATGCAAACTCCATAGTTGACCTACTTGTATGGTGAGGTTTGAAAAGTAGTCCCCCGGTCCAGCCCTGCTCCGCATATTCTCATATTCAATCTTCTAGCTTTAAGCCTTATTTATTTTCTGGAAATTTTGAAAGCAACTAGGCAAGAGAAAAAATCATGGAGTGGTAGAATGTTGCGGGATTTGTAAGTTCTCTTGAGGATTTGCTACTGGATGTCTGACAAGCAAAGACCAAGGATTGTACCATTGAAAGATTTCTTTTGATTGGATCCTTAGCTGCCAAACAACATTTTTATTGCCTGGTTTTCTTTATCCTCTTCTTCCTTTCTATTTGTTTTATCCTTTTCTTTCTGTAAATTCATTTTTTTATTGACTGACTGTTTTTTTTTTTTTTTTCATCCTCTGGTCTAGAAACAAATGAGCAAGGCAAAAATTTGTAAATCTTGTCAATCTTATCAAGTTTAATCCAAGAATTTCAATTACTGGTGATGCTTGACACTCTGGGACTTTTAGGAAACACAGGTGGCTCCAATTATTTTTCTGATACTTTTGGAATCTTGGGTTAGATTCTATATCTTGTTCCTCATTTTTGAAGTTTTGTTTGATATATTACCTCTCTTGAGTGGAAAGCACACATACAGGTGTCTTCATGTCTTGATTACAAGTGAAAAAATGTTTTTCAGCTTTCCTACTATTCAAGAAAGAGAAGATTCTTGGGCAAGACAGCCATATACAAAACTGTTCAAAAAATTTGTTGGATTCATTGATGGCACCATCATCCCCCTGGCTATGACCCCCAGGGAAAAAGGAGGATTATTGGATGCTCAAAATTTTTCATGGTCTCAACAGTATGATTCTATGAAATCGAGAGCTGAGGATTATCTACAACCTGAATAGGTGGTGCAGTAGCACCCATGAAACTTGGGGAATGAAAGCTTCATTAGAAAGCATATCATTTGCCATATCTTAATCTTGTTTCTTCTTCTTAAGCTTTTTAATCTCACTAATTTATTGCTGATCCATTCTTTTTCATTAATTTTATCTCATTAATGAAAATGAGATATTTTTCTATCCGGGTGAGTGCTTGCTTTCAGGTTCTGGTTATCCAGCCCACCCAATTATTGTTCCTGCCTTCAAAAAACCTTGTAGGGGCATCCTAGATTTTCATAAAAAGAAATTAAATTTCCTTCTGAGTACACAACATGGGTTTCAGTCAAACATACAATTAGATTAATCAACAAAAGGTGGACTACGCTCTTGAATTTTCCTTGGCTAAACTAAGGAGAAAATGGCAGCAAGGGCAACAATTTGGATAAGAGTTTGTTGGATGCCACACAAAATGACCCAAATGAGACATTATTTGAATCAGAAAATATTTTAAGGTGGCATTGCTGAGGGACTGGATGGATGTAGGGAAGGAATTATGGAGAAATTCAAGAGAAATGTCGATTCCCCTTATAATTTAATTAATATCATCCAAAAGTTGAGCCATATAACAAGAATAAAAAAAAGCTATAATAAATAAACATCATTATACACCCATAAGCTCATCAACTTAAATAAAATGAATTCTATTATAAAAAAAATGAAAACTAAAATTCAACAACGTTAAAAAAAGGAATTGTATTAAAATTTATTTGATTGTCAGTCAACAACTTTTATGAAAAAAAAATAGAACTAAAACTCAACCACCACAAAAGCAATCTGCTACAAAAAAGAAAAAAAATATAACTAAAACTCAACCACCACAAGAAAAATTGGATCAACCAAGATTGGCAGCTTGGGAAAGATGAAAGGGGCTCCTTTCTCCTGTGAAAGCAACTCGTCTTGTTTGCTCCATTTTTTCTTGTGGTGAACAACATGAAAAAAAAGAATTTTATTCACCATTCATTTGAAATTTATTTGATTATTTGATTGTGCCTCAACTTTAAAAAATTCCAACATCATAATCATGTGATAATGCTCAATTTTTTTTTTTTTTTTCAACTTGAGTTTTTTTCATCAATGTGTGAATTAAAAATCAAGTGTTTTTTCACTACATTTATTATTTTCATCAAGTTGAGGTGACAAAAGCTCATTGGATCAAGTAAGTTAAATTTCATTGCAACATGCTGAGATAAAGAACCTATATAAAATTTTATTTATTTATTGATAATATTCAATTTATATATATGGAAAAAAGAATAGTTGAGAGAAAAAAAAAAAAAAAAAAAACCAAAAGAATAATTGAGAGATAGAAAACAAACTTTTATGAAATTTTCTTCAATTTATTTCAAGTCAACTGATAAAAAAAAACACATAACTCAACAAAAAAAAATTGATGGCAGGAATTGAGGGAAATCAAGAAGAATGTTTAGAAAAAAATATTAAATTTGGTTGCTTAAATGGTAATGAATCTGAAGTCAGTAACTTTGATGAAATTTTCTTTAATTTATTTCAAGTCAACTGATAAAAAAAAAAACATAAACCAACAGAAAAAAAACAAACAATTACTTTTAAATAGATGATGTTAGACTCTCAATATAACAATATAACAGCATCAGGTGAAGCTTTTGTATTTAATACAGATAAACCATTCATTGAAGCCTCATTAATTTTTGATATGGCTCCTATTTTACCTGCTGTAAAATTGTACATCATATCCAATTGGAAATTGTTCAATTGGTTTGAATCTCTTCTCCTGGCCGTTAATTTTCTCTAAATCATGAACTGAATCCATTTTACCAGGTCTTAACAACTCTTTGTAATTCTGAGTTAAACTTGATAAAATTATTCTTGCTGATTTTAAATCTTCTGTTTTACGTGCTGCTTGAATCACTGCATCTAAAGTATCTGGAGGAGGTGTAAATCTTATCTCCAGATTTTATCATCCATGCTAATAAGGCTATCAGATCAAAGATAAGAATAAAAAGGGAAAGAAAAAAAAACAGTTAACTTTTTTTTTTGAAATACATTAAATGAATAGTGACATAAATTCAAATTCTGCCATAGCATCACATTTTCCCAGTGCTATCATAACTGAACCACATTGGGTCTGATCTTGAAATTTTCTTTCTAGATGAAAATCACAATTGGAAATGATTTGATCACTATGTTCTTGGGTACCAGTCTACTTAGTTGAGCTTTTATAAAGAGTGAAAAAAGGGAAGCCGTTGTTAAAACCCCAACTTGTAAGCGTAGCAGACTGGCCGCTATGCTCACATGTAGCATAGCAGACTGGGTGCTACACTCACATTTATAGTGTAGCAGACTTTCCACTACGCCACCTAAATATTGAGAGACTTGTAGTGTTAGCGCTGTCATGAAACAAATTCTAACGCTACGCTACCACTACATTTGTGTTTTTTTTTTATCCTTTAGTTTTAGCGGGCTATTTTGTCCTTCTAACAGTAGAAGTTTCATAGCATAGCTTGATAAGCTATGATAAGCTAAACACTACATGCTACAAGTAGCTTAGCTGGCCCACTTCTGTTGTGGATTGATAAAATTCACCCGGACAATCTGGGTCAAAGTTTGTTGATTTGGACAAATTTTTTTTCTGATGAGCAAACCAAATCAGCCACCTTTTTTTGGTCACTGATTTGTAGGGCTTTCCGATTTTGAGAAATGTCAGGCTGAAATCAGAATTTTTTTTTTTTTTTGAAATCACAAGACTGAACAGGTATCATGAACTGACCTATTATAAATTATCATACAACAAAAAAGTATTATAAAATTGATTTGTTAATATTTTAATTTCTTTTTTTTTTTTTAAAGGGAGAAAAGTTGTATATTGTATTTACCAAAAATCTTGGACCTTTCACTTGTTGAGTCATCCAGAATAATGCATATTTTTTTATGGAGGGGTTTTTTTTTTTTTTTTAAGTTTTTGCCCGCATATCATGTGATATGCAAACCTTTCATTGTGGGGCTTCAACATAACCCACATTTTTCTTAGTCTCCCACCAATCTCCCACGCGATTTCCACAAAACCAGGATGCATATTGAACCCATCCATTGACTGCTGCTGACTGATCCCCAGGACCCCATCTCCCGAATTCCAGATCCCGTACTGATGCTCACGGATCAACAAAAAAATCCTCAATCCATTTTTAAATCAGTAATTCAATCCAAATCCAACCAATCTGTTCCCAATCCTGCAAATCTGTTGATCACAATGAATCTTGCAAAAGATGGTGAGTTTCATCTGTTTGATTTCTATTCTTTGCTTGCCTATTTAAAGGCCCCTTGATGCTAGAGCTTGACCACCATCTTTCTCATTTGCTCAACAGATTCATCTCAATTCTTCCCCAAAAGCAGTAATCAAGTATCTCTTCCAATTCCAAAACAAATTTCTTTGGAAAAAATGGCTTATTTTGAAAACCAAGGAGAAGACTTATTTCCATCATATATGCCATCAGATGGCCTTTCTGGAAAACCCTTGGGTAATTTCAAGAAAGTACCAGCATCCACTGGTGCTAGTTTTAGGGTACTAGGACTACCACCAAATGTTTTTGAGTGTGGAATATCATTGAATATCTACTGCAGCAAAAAACCAAAACCCAATAAAACAAATTGGGCTGCTCTTCAACCGCTGTCAAAATTTTCAGTCAGTTTTGATACTGCTGATACCGTGAGTTGGGCTGGGTTTCAGCAAATTTAGGCCAAATGATCTCCAATGGAACCAACAGCAGCATCCCCAATGACCCGGGGGTGGATCAACACGGCTCTGGCAGCCCGCAAGTACATGTTCAATTCTTTCACCCAAATTTCACACCCTGCACTGCAAAAAAAAGTCGAGAAACTGGCTTGCACAAAGGCAACTCACATGTCAAGTGCAGCCAGTTTCTCGACTTTTTTTTGTAGTGCTGCCCATTTTGGACTGTCTATCCAGGCCAGGGTCAATTGGCTTGGACATCACAATATCATTGCCATCTGGTCCCCCCTCTGTCACTCCAATTCCTACTATTTTTTTTTCCCACCTCTGTTTTGACAAAATTCCTACTTTTTTTTTTTCCACCTCCGTCACCACTTTTGTTCTTTCCACCTCCGCTCCAATCTCACATCAAATTTTTTTATCTATTTTTTATTTAAATCATCAAAAAATCACCATCAACTTTTTATTCAAATCATCAACTCTTTTTATTCAGATCATTAAATTTTTTATTTAAATCATCAAAAAATCATCAACTTTTTTTATTAAGATCATCAACTTTTATTCAAATCATTGAAAAATCTTTTTTTTGATTCAATTCATCAATAAAATGGACCCCGTTGAAGTTCTTGAATGGCTGGAAGATGAAGATGATCTACTTGCATTGCTAGAAATGAACATCACCTTAATCATCAATCAAATAAATGATGAACAAAAATGTGGCAGGTCAACCGTAGGAAGAATGGAAATAAATCAAAATGGCCTGGAAGAAAATGAGAAACTGTATCAGGATTACTTTTCTGAAGAGCCAATATACCCCGACAAAATGTTCCGTCAGCGTTTAAGGATGCGAAGATCCTTCTTTCTCCGGATCTTTGAAGATGTCACTCAAGATGACAAATACTTTTTTCAAAAGAGGGATGCTGTAGGTCATTTGGGATTCTCACCAATACAAAAGATGACCGCTGCCTTCAGGATGCTAGCTTATGGATATAGTGCTGATTCACTTGATGAGTATCTCCAGATAAGTAAGTCATTCTTTTTCAATTGACATTCTTAATTTTAAGATTTTAATTTTTTTTTTTACATTATTTTCCAAAATGTAGGTGAAAGCACCGCTCTTGAATCGCTGAAGCAATTTTGCCATTCAGTGATAAACGTTTATGGTACTGAATACTTATGATCTCCAAACAAAGAAGATATCAAAAAGATTCAGGCGGTCTCTGAAGCACGTGATTTCCCCGGAATGATGGGATCCCTCAATTTCATGCACTGGCGGTGGAAAACCTGTCCATTGGCGGATAAAGGAAAGTACAGTGGTGAAGAGAAGGAACCTACAGTAATACTGATAATTTTAGAAGTAGCAATCTAAGACCATACTTGAATTGCATCAAAAAGTTAGTTAGGAAAAGAAAATAAGATAAAGAAAACAAATGATCAAAGAACAAAGGGGAAGATTCAAACCAACAGTAGTAGATAGTTTTGATAACTAATGAGGAATTTAGCAGATCATTTGAATAGGATTAAGATTTTCTTTAATAACTAAAGAATCAAGAAAAACGGTTTAGAAGAGTTTTTGAGTATTAGAGACGATTTTAGAAAGGAAGAGTCTTACTGATGACGACTGGAGAATTCGCTCTAATATCAATTGAGAACTAAAAGGAAGGAAGAGTTTTTTAAGGAAAAACTAAATAGAAGAAATAGAAATAGAAATAAAGGAAATTGGATTGGAAGAGTGAGATTAGCGAATTGGGTTGTTTGATTGATATTGAAGCAGAAAGAAACAGTACCCGAAATCGGCTATTCTAACACTAGGGGAGCTTTTCTGGCACTCTCCAGAGAGTGCCTACCTTTACCCCTTATCCACAACTTGAGCACCATTGATTCCTTCCTAAATGTGTAATTCTTGCATAACTAAGCTTGAACTTCACGCCAATGACATCTGCAACCGGTGTATAAACACACCATAATTAAGCTGCAGTTGAGCAGGAGTTACCTATATATTTGACCCAATTGTGGTGAATATAAGCCCCCTGGCTGTTCTGGCTGCAGTGCGGCAGTTCAGTTCAGACAGACAGTCCACCCAAACGTACGCGCGTACAGTTGGGTGACACAGTACTCACCTGATCAGTTGAGGATGATATGAGGAGCATTTAGACCCAAATCACACTGCCTTTATAGCAAAATTCAGCAACAAGGTAGTACTAGTTTACCGAAAAGATGTAGCTTACTTCATACAATGCAAGACATGAAATTGAAGCAAGGCACTTTTTAGAGAGTGCCAAGAAAGCTCCCCTAGTGCATACAATGCAAGACATGAAATTGAAGCAAGGCACTTTCTAGAGAGTGCCAAGAAAGCTCCCCTAGTGTAAATTATAGAAGCAACCGGTCGCCTTGATTACTTCTAGGTGATCGTTCAGACTGAGGGAGCGATGGTAAATGAAGAAATAAGAAGTTTTGGTCAACTGGAGGAAGGAATTAAAGTTGGGGAATGGTTTGATAAAAGGATAAACTGATACTTCAGAAATGAAGTATTTGCACAGCTAAGTAAAGTAACTGCAAATTCAACAAATACTTGAAGCAGTTTCCACCCACAATTTGTGGATTTGGCATGCATTTTTCGGTCTACCAGGAACATTCAACAATCTCACAGTACTTGAACGGTCTCCAATATTCCAGAAATTTCAAGATGGCCATGGATTATTGTTTCAATACAAAGTTAATGGAAAGGAATAACAACTTGGCTATGACCTTACTGACAGAATTTATCCCAATTACTCAAAATTGATACAATCCATCTCAGAGCCACAAGTAAAAAAACACAAGCATTTTTCCAAACTTCAAGAAGCTTATTGAAAAGATATCAAGAGAGCGTTTGGTGTGTTGCAATCCCGTTATGCCATTATCCAACACCCTGGCCGCCTTTGGGATCAGCAAGTACTTGTTTTAATAATGAACACGGGGATTATACTTCATAACATGACAATAGAAGATGAAATGGACACAGAATATGAAGGAGACTTTGAATATCACCAAACAGCACGCACTGCCACATCAGTTTCAACAAGAGAGTCAGAAAATCAAGATTTTGATGCATTCCTCTCACATTACCAAGCAATCAGAGGCATAGAAGTTCACAAAAAGCTGAAGTTAGATCTTATTGAGCACCTCTGGAACCATTTGGGTGATGAAGAAGAATGAAGCATGTTTATCTTTTTTGATTTTAAATTTTCCTCTTGTTTCAAAGATTTTTCTCTTGCTTGACTGTTTTTTTTTTTTCTTTTATCCACTTATCTCTTGTTTGAATGAATCTTCCCTTCTGCCCTACATTTACTCATGTCCTTTTATTTCTCAATTGAGTGTTTGTTTTCTTATTTCTTTTGCTCATTGCAATTTGGTTTCAATTCATCTCATTTGTTGTCAGGAATTCAATAATGAATGTAATCAAAAAAACACTTCTTGGCTTTCTCATCGATCAATCAAATAACAGAAAAAACAATTGAATTAATGGACTTAGGGAAAAAAATTGATCCAAATATTTTCTGGATTAATCTTTTGAAAAGATAACAGATTGATTGCTTGATAAGATAAAAAAAAAGTATAGCTTGTTTCTTCTTTCTCAATACAAATATGATAAAAAGGGATAGAAAAAATAAAAAACCAGGACAATAGAAAGAAAATGATAGAAGGAGGAAAATAAGTTAATTTTT
>KN361150.1:0-24753 GCA_000785685.1 Uromyces viciae-fabae | reverse complement strand
ATTCAAATTCTTTTTCATTTGGAAAGATTCTTCTCAAGTAATTGATGTGAGGATGGCCTAGTCTAGCATGCCAGTCAGTATTTGTCTCACAAGATAAATAAGAGAAAATGGAGTTCATTTCTTCAAAACAATCAGATTCAACTTCAAACAAGTTATTTTCTAAGTTAGCATTTAAGATGAAATTTTTGTCTATAGTCATTTGAGCATGGTTGGAGTCTTGTTCATCTTTTTCAATGTTTAAAGATTTATTGAAAAGCCTTGGAATTGATGTCAAGTTTCTATTTAAATTGGGAACATAGAGAGCATTTTTCAACGTGATTTTATTTCCAGATTTATCTTTTAACAGAGCAGTTCCTATTCCCTGAGCATTAAGTTGATTCAAGTCATTTCCAGTAGTAATTTATAAATTGGCAGGAGATTCTAATTTAATTAATTTATTATCATTGATCATGTGATGAGTTGCTCCAGAATCAGCTACAGTGGATTTAGAAATATTAATAAAGCATTCATTAGACAAACAGACAGCATCTTCAGCAATAACAGAGAACAGAGATGGATTGACTGAGTTAAGAGTGGGTTGAGCTTCAGTGTTATTAGTCTGAGTGTTATGTTTTGGTCTGAGTTCAGGATGAAGAGTCCAGCATTTTTCTTCAGGATGTTGTGCAGAAGGATTATGTTTACCATTACTACAAGCATTGGGATTTCTACGTCTAAAGTTTCTTTTCTTATTGTTGCCATCTTGATACAAAGAAGTCACAGTTTCATTATTGTCTTTAGTTTGAGTCTTAGTAGTTTCATTTCTAGTTTCTTCAGCAAAAACAAACTCTTGAAGCTTAGTCAACGTGGTTTCAGGGTAAGAGACAATATTCTCATTTAAAACCATAGTATCCACGATGTTCCACATAGTCTTTGGAAGTTTAGCAAGAATAGAATAACAGAGGATGTTTTCAGGTACACCAAGATCCATAAGGGAAACTTCATTGAGTATTTTTCTACAGTTACTGATATAAGTGTCCAGGCTTCCAGTCCATTCCATTCTCATGAATTTAAGCCAAACCCTTGCTTTGTTGTTGTAAGATTGAGAGGCATATCTATTCATAATGCTAAGCCATAATTTATTAGGATTTTTAGAGTTGTCTAAAGTAACTACTGAGTCAAAAGCTTCAGGACTTAAGTGATTCATTAAAATAAGACAAGCTTCAGTTTTCTTTGATCTAGCAGTATTGGCAGCAGCACCAGTGAGTTCTGTATCTTCTGCTTCTAAACAATGTTTCAATAAGTTCTTGTGTTGTAAATATATTTCAATTCTAAAGAACCATTGTTGGAAGTTGTCCCCATTGAGAGGGGGAATTGCTTTGTTTACAAGCTCTGAGTCAGTCATTTAGAGGTAAGTATGTTGTCGTAGTCTAGAGTTATGTACTTTGTACGTCGGATATCTTTCCTTGATCTGAGTTTCCAGGAAGAGACTCTATCGCGAGGATTGATTAAACGAGTCGGAATTGAAGTCGTTACACAGAAAGGATAAACAAGGTTCCGTCGGCTTAAGGATAGACTAGACCGATAGACTAAAGCAATATAAGCGGTATTGATATCCAATAGAATTTAACCGACAAAGTTTCCAAAAACGATAGTCGAGACTGTAAATCTAATAACGTGGAAACTTAAGAAATATATTTCAGTCAGATAAATAAGAACAAAAAGATTTGAAGAAACAAGAAAGAAAAATAAGAAATAAGAATAAAAATTCTACCTTAAGGACAGATTCTAATATAACTAAGATAGACTGATTTTTAGACTGATAATAATTTTAAGACTGAAAAATAAAAAACTAAGAAATAAAATTTTTAATCTTGATGAGTTATTTTGATGAGAATTTTAATAATGAAAAATATAAAAATAAAAATACCAATGATTATGATTATTTTGATCCAATGTATGGACTGGTGCTAGATTTTGCTTTGATTCTGATTAAGACTGAAAAATAAAATAAAAAATAAAAAATAAAAAATAAAAAATAAAATTGAAGAATGTTTTCTTTTAGTTATTTGATGATTTTGTTGAGTTGTTGAGAAAAATAAAATACCAGTGTCTTGAATCCAGAACTCTTTGACTCTTTTCTTCTTGATTTTGATCTTGTTGTTTTTCAAGAAGATGAGAAAAAAAATAAAGTGAAAAAAAATTTTTTAAGTATGATTAAACCTGAATTTTCAAAGTTGGACCCCCTGGCTGAGATTAGTCTTGAATGTTGACAGGAATAGTCTTGGAGTCAGCCTGGCGAGTTCTTTTGCGCGGGCGGGATGGACCCGGCAAAGGTTGGCGATTGGAGCTTCTTCGCTTGATTTTTGGCCAGAATGAGCAAGCGCGGTGAGCGCGGGAGCATTCAGTGCAAGCACCGCCGGGAGTGGGTTGGTAGCATCAAAGGATTTTTCCGTGTTGGCGAGATTCAGAGCAACGGGTGCACTCCATTGCAGCTGGTTGACTAGGATGGGGTGGTGTGGTGAATGGGTTGGGGAATGGGATCAGAGAGGTTGGTTTCTTTGGAAATGGGGAAGGTGGTGAGGAGGGAGGGTTAAACAGTGGTATCGATGGGCTGGTTTGTGGAGGGAATGAATCGCTGGGGACAGGATTCAAAAGCGAGGGGGATGTGGAATTTATATTCATGTTGGGTAGCTGTGGCGAAGGTGGAGAGGCATGTGGAGCAGTGGAAAGCATTGTGCAAGCTGATCAAATAGCTTTGGCAAAGATGGTCGAAAGTATCTGCAAAGTTACTCACCTCAGGATATACTAAACACGGATGGAAAGTGGAAATTACGGTTTTCCGGGGCTGAGCGGTGATGCGGATTAGGCAATCAGACGTGGGTTACTCAGGAAGGTGCTGCGGGGTAGATCTGTGCTAAGGGCTGCGGATCAGCAGGGAAAGGAGAGGATCGTTCAGCGGATAACAATCTGAACCGGTGGGCTGCCAGAAGTGGGGTGGCGTGGTCGGCAGTAAGGGTTCCGGAAGTAAGGCGGATGCGGGATTGGTGATTAGGGAAAACAGCTGCGGAGACGCAAACCGGGGGGTACACGGAGAGGAAAAGGGGGTTATCGGGGGAACGGGGTGCGGGAAGGGAAGGGAGGGATTGAGAGTTGTAAATAATTATCAGATCATCATACTACACTGGAGAACAATTTATCATTACATTTAGAACACGCGTCTTTTACATTCAGTTGTTACAACACATTACACTTGCGGAAAATCAATTTATCGGGAAAAAGGGAAATTCGCTGACCAAGACTCTTAGGGAGAAAAACTGCGGAAGCGCGAGGGAATAAGAAAGGGCCAACTTGTTTGGGGTTCTTAGTCTAGAGCGTAAGTTTCTCTTAGATCTTGGTTCACTAGTCCTATCGAGCGCAATCATTGAGTTCTGGAACCTGCGGAGAGTCGATTTTGTGTGCGGAAACGGATTATCTTTCCACAACGGTATTCCTGTTCTAATAAAGTGAGATTGGCTGCATGTGGTGGAGTTATTAGGAATTTTGTGAAAATTTTCTTCAGCCTTGAGCAATGCAAAATGCGTAATTTTTCCCAGACATTTTTCGAAACAAGGAGAAAGTTTTCTCTGAGTGGTAATTTGCTGAGAAAATAAATCTGAGGTTGAATCCCTGAATTGTGTATCAGTTGCTAATTTGATGTTTTCAATGAGTGTTGAAATTTCAGTCTTGTATAGTGACTGAAACATGTGTTAGTTTTAAACTCTCAAGTCAATTTAGTAGTGTTATAATATATTAGTTATATATTATAATATATTCAACTTTAAGATAGTTTCTTAAAGTTATAAAGTAGTTTATAGTTTAGTTAAATCATATTAGTTATATGTTTTAAGTCTTGTTAGTTTTTGAGATAGTTTCTCATCAAGTTAGTGCTTCTAGTTGAAGCAGTTTTTAGTTAAGTTATAGTAGTACTTCGAGTTGAAGTCAAGTTAGGTTATGAGGTAGTTCCTCAAAGTTGTTGTTATCTTCTAGTTGAGGATTAATTTGTCTAGTGTTCCATTTTGCATATGTTTGCATAATTATTTTGTAAACCACAAGTGTGGCTGATTTTGTTACACTATAAGTTTAGTGATCAAATCAAAGTAATTGAATCATTGGTTCATTTAAACCTTTTCCTGAGCCCCTTCTGGGAACTAAGTCCAATCAGTTATACTTCTATAAAAGTAAAAAACCCCTTCTCAAGTTCTTTATCAACCCAGTCAGCGGAGCATTCAGCTCTTACCGCTCAAAATTCTTCACAGTGGAGAGATTTTGATGAGAGTGTGAAAGAAGTGATTTTAATGCAGAATGACATGATTCAATCCTGGCTGAAGTGGAATGGCTGAAGTGGGGGATTTTTTGTGTCCAAACATAAACAAATGATTTTTCATGAGGAACCCCAGTTTTATTGATATAATCAGAAAGTTCCACTGGTAAATTAAACAGAAAGTGACCCAGTCTCATTCGATAGTAATCAATATTGCGAATTCAAATGATATTGGTTCAATCATGGAGAAGAACACCCACAACGTCAGAAAATTGTTCATTAGATGATTTAAGAAGCTTGAAGCCATTTGATATAATATTTTTTTCTATGTGCCATGTACAGAGGAGATGGTAAGATTGAGGGAATATTTCAGGTATACTGTTCATCAGCGCCAATTCACAATCTGTCATAAATGATTGAGGTTGTGATATGTTGGATGATAATAAAAGATTTTCCAATTGTTCTAGTGTCCAAGAATAATAGACCTTGGTTTCTTCAGCTAGAAAACAAAAATCAGCACTAAAAGATTTATTGTTAACATTCAGACTAGCAATGTGAAGCAGGGGAAGATGAATTTTTTTTTTTTTGTATGTGCAATCCATGAATAGTATTGTGTTGTATCTTTTTAATAGCTCCATTGAGGTTTTATGAGAGAAAAAGAGAGCCTTGATCTTGCCATTTTCATCTGTTTTAATAAAGTAAGTACATTGAATTTTTCTTAGTGAATCAATGCAAAAATTCTTTTTGGTATTTTAATCTTGAGTTGTACATAGTTTTTGTTGTTGCTAAAACTTCAGAGTGAGTGGAAGATTTTGAAAGGATTGTCAAAATTTCTTGGGGTTTCAAACCAGCAGGAGAAAGAGCTTTAAATTTGTTGAAAAGAGTATCATCAAGCCTTCTATTGGATGGATGAGCGTTTGCACTAATAGAAGCTTCGTGATTATGATTTTCTTCAACAATTTTCGTTTTCCAGAGTCCAGATGGTTTGTCAAGATATCCGTTCATTGCAAAAGGAAAACCAATCAATTGTGATTTGGTTGGCTCAGTTCTCTTATTGTTTGCCCTCTTAGTGTCATTGAAAGATCCACCTCTTAATAAAAAAAAATATATATATAAAAAAGAGGAAAAAAAAGTAATTAAAAAAGTCAGAAAAGCATTACGAATTAATTTTGGTGAAGAAATAAGATTGAAACTTAAAAATTATAGGATACATGCCTGTAACATCTATAATAAACAGTTGTTTTTGTGCCATGTTCATCCTTTTTTGAACGCCTGATGAATATTGCATATCCATGTTGTATTGCGTGTGATCGGAGATGCTTGGACATTTCATCAACTGAGTCATAAATTTGTGGAGTTGGTGGTGCGAGGAGGAAAAGAAAACGAAAGAAAGAAAGAAAGAAAGAAAGAAAGAAAGAAAGAAAGAAAGAAAGAAAGAAAGAAAGAAAGAAAGAAAGAAAGAAAGAAAGAAAGAAAGAAAGAAAGAAAGAAAGAAAGAAAGAAAGAAAGAAAGAAAGAAAGAAAGAGAAGAAAAAAAACTTCTAACATTTCAAAATATCCCCAACATTTCCCCTTTAATAGGATTTACAAAACTGAAGATTTTACTTCTTTATTAGATTCTTTATTTAAAATATTTGAAATCATACAATGATAATAAAAATAAAAGATCAAAAGAAAATAACTTTTACCTGAAGGCAAAGTTTGGTAAAAATTGTAATGTAATAAAAATAAAGAATTATGTGATAATAATAATAAAATATAATTAATGTAAAAAGGCTTGTTGACCGTATTTTAGTGTTTTTAATTTATATTCTTATTTAATTTAGTCATGATAAAAATGATAAGAAAAAATGTAAAATTGATCTGAAATGAACTTCAGGTCTTGTTGACCTTTCTTATAATGATTTTAAATCTTTACATTATTTTTAATTGTTTGAAATATAAATAAAACTTAAATGAAACTTTTTTATAAGATAATCCGGTCAAGGACTTGTTGATCATATTTTTATTTTATTTTTAATTTAATTTTTAACTTTGTTAATAATTTTAATGACTGTGACATCATAGCTCATTTTTGGCCCTGTTGACCATTTTAATTTAAAATAATCCTGCAGGTTAAATCACTTTTAATAAGGATTAAAATATGATTAATTAATCTTAATATTTCAATAATAAAATATTTTTTTAATTATTTAAACATCATTAAAAACTTACTTTGAGTTTTTAATTCATGGTAAAAAGAATATTTTTAATTCACAAAAATCATTTCAGAATTTTTCTTTATTTTTTTTTTATCCTCAATGGTCAAATAAATGCATTAAAAATCATTCTTTTTTAATCTAAATATATCATTCTTAATATTTTATTTTTTAAACATTTTATCAGTCACTTTCTTGAGTTTTAAATTCATGAAGTCTTTTATTGTTTTTATTCAAATCTTGACACCCTTAGGGGATATTATTATATGCATGCAGTGTGAGTATGGTCCTTTGCACCATACAGCTATAAATTGTGAAGAGTATCTTTGTGCATCTGAAAGGAGGGATGAAATAGCCAAGTGATTATGGGAAGATCATCAGAAGCTACTTGTTAAAATTGCACAAATGAAGAAGTTTTTATTTCAGATTTCAAGCAAAATAAAAACAATAAGAAAATTTAATAAAAAATAAATTATAGGTTTTTAATTTATAATTTACCTAAAGGCAGTTAATAAAAATGACTTTAGGTTATATATTCACTTATGAAAATAACTGGTTGCTTTGTTCAAGTTTTTACAATCATCTTTTTATAAATAAAATATTAATAATATTTTTAGG
This sequence comes from Uromyces viciae-fabae, assembly GCA_000785685.1. Classification (NCBI taxonomy): domain Eukaryota; kingdom Fungi; phylum Basidiomycota; class Pucciniomycetes; order Pucciniales; family Pucciniaceae; genus Uromyces; species Uromyces viciae-fabae. The sequence goes on along the minus strand of KN361150.1, from coordinate 17,658 downwards.
GGGTTGATTTTTGCACCCCCCAAAACCTTTTTAGATCAGGAGGCTGTTGAGCTTTTGTATTTATTTTGCAAGTACTTTCAGTTGTTCAAAAAGTAATTTTTTTTTTTTGATAGCCTCCTGAACACTCTTGCTCTCCTTTTTGAGATTTTGAGCTCAAAAACCAAATAGTGGGGCACTCCTCATTTGAGGAGTACACAGAATCAGATCAAAATCCAAAAGCAAAAATTCTTATGGTTATCTTTACTTTCCTTATTTTTCATCGATAATTTTACCTTGCTTTAGTATTTCTTAAAAGCTTTAGCCATGGGGAGGCACTATAAGCTTCTCTTAAAATTAATTTTTGTAAAAACTGGTGCATGTACCAGAATCTTGAAGAAGCAAATGTAAAAGGCACTTATTTTTCTTCCCTGTGGCTGAATTGTTTATCCCAAAGTCCAACAATGTTGAGATACATCTGAAAATTTTCCTGACATGTATTTCCCACATTAACCTTTTTTTTATATTTTTTATTTGATTTTGTGTAACCTCTAAATAAGGAGTACTTCAGTATTGCTTTTTTAACTAAAAAGCTAAGAAAGTGAAGCAGGAGGCCTCAAGAATCTGGAAAAAAACTTTGGTAGCCATAGGACCCTTAAAATTATTTTTTAATTTCTTAAAACAATAAAAAACTCAACATCCTCCTGACGTCAAAAGGAAATGTGAAGCAGGAAAAGGGTGGTAGAAAATGGCTTAACTTTATTTGAATATTTTATGGGGACTGGTTTTGGCACCACCCATAAACTTCCCTGCGCCTCCTTTTGACTGCCAGAGGAAATCCAGCTTTTTTTTGTTTTTTCAAATACTTCTGAAGGTTCTAAAATTACCAAACTTTTATGGCATCTTTCTCAGCCACCCTGCTACATATTCTAAGGTTTTAGCTCAAAAAAAAAAACATTGAAGTACTCCTTATTTAGGGATTACACTGAATCAAATAAATGATAATAAAAAATAGTTGATGCAGGAAATATGGGCTGAAAATCTCATCACATGTGATAAAGTTTTCCATTGAAGGGGAAGCCAAAAAAAAGTCACTTTTACATTTATTTTTGCAAAACTTTGTTACATGCACCAATTTTTGCAAAAGTAAATTTAAAAGCAATTTTTTTGGCTTCCCCGTGGATGAAAATTTTATCTCACATTCCAATAGGATGGAAATAAATGTGATTAAATTTTCCACCCATATTTTCTGAATGAACTATTTTTATTTATTTTTTATTTGATTTTTTTTATTTGATTTAGTGTACTCCCTAAATAAGGAGTACTTAGATGTTCTTTTATTTTTGAGCTAGAAAGCTCAGAATATGTAACAGGGGGGCTCAAAAGGATTCCAACAAAGTTTGGTAAGCTTACCACCTTTAGAAGTATCTTCAAAAAATATTTGAAAAAAGAAAAAAGCTGAACATCCTTTGGCAGTCAAAAGGAGGTGCAGGGAAGGTTTTGGTTGGTGCAAAAACCAGCCCCCTATTTTAAAGTTTTAATTTTAATTTGGAATTTTTTTTTATTTTGTAATTTTTTTAGTTTGAATAATTTTATTAAATTAAAACATTCTGTTTTTTTACAACAGTGCCCCACAGTGATATTTTTCTGTATTTTATATTTTATATTTTACTATCATTGTTATATTGTTAGACCCCAGGTTGTTACTCACAGGTATTATTGCTTGTGTCTTAAATTGTTCTCTTATCCGTATGAAATGAATAATCAATTTTGTGCCTTTTCCATTCATAAGCCATCTTGGTGAAAATTCCCTCAGCTCCCCTTTCAATTTTCTTTATTATTTATCTGATATTTTTAATTTCAACAAGTCCAATCAGTGATTAAATACCATAAAATTGTTGAATATTCTCTGAATATTAAATATTTTTCTTTTTAATGATATTTTATTTATTTCTACCTTATTACTATTTATTTTTATTTCTTTTAATTATTTATTCAAACTCTTAATGAAAACTGTTGCTTTAAAATCAAAATCTAATTCTTTTTTATGAGTCTTGTTTCCTCAATTCATTTTTAATGTTCTCCAATGAAATTTAAAAATATTTAGAAACATATTCTTGCCTGTTGGTTATTTTACTTACTTGTTATCATTTCTTTCCAAGTTATCCAAGTTACTTGAACTGTCTTGTTCTCTTTTGAAAGATATAAATCTGGTCTTAGGCTATTTAGAAATTTTATTTCTTCAAAAATCAACAAAGCTGACATGGGATGACAGGTGAGATGATCAAATTATGTAGCAAAGAAATAAATGTGAAATGATTACTAATAATGTACTCTCAGCAACTAGTGGAAATATTGATATACTTGTGGTGTGTCGCTAGGACTAAAATTAGGCGCAGAATCCAAAAATTCAATAATAAACAACTCACTGCAAAAACATTTCCTGCAACTGCCAGCAGTTGACATGTTGCATACTCTGGTTTTATTCAGTTTTTACTTCCAAGATTCAATTTTTTGCACAGTGACTGTGCATTGTGCACAGTCACTTTGCATTGAACAAGGTTCAACTCAATAATGCATTGAACAAGGTTCAACTCAAGTTTGAGTAAGGTCAGAGTAAAATCAAAGTTAAACAAAAGCTACTGCATGTCAACTGCTGGCAGTTGCAGGAGATTTTTTTGCAGTGTAATCATAAATATTTAAGGATGAAAAAGTCAAATTTTTATTTATCCCTGGAATAAATATTGCACTGGGTATACCAAGTTTGGTGCAAAAATGATGACAGGAATGATTTTGACAGACTATTGGGATAAGATCCAGATCAAAAGGGAAATGTTTGATTTCATTGAGGTGTCAAGATTTGAATAAAAACTATAGAAGACTTAATGAATTTAAAACTCAAGAAAGTGAGTTATAAAATTTTTTAAAATAAAATATTAAAAATTATATATTTAAATTAAAAAAAGAATAATTTTTAATATATTTATTTTACCATTGCAGATATAAACAAAATAAAGAAAGATTCTGTAATGATGTTTATGAATTGAAGATATTCTTTTTACCATGATTCAAAAACTCAAAGTAAGTTTTTCATGATTATTAAATAATTAGAACAATATTTTAGTATTGAAAGATTAAAATTAATTAATCATATTTTAATCCTTATTATCAGTGATTTAACCTGCGGGATTATTTCAAATTAAAAATGGTCAACAAGACCAAAAATGAGTGATGATGTCATAGTCATCAAAATTATGAATAAAATTGAAATTAAATTAAAAATAAAATAAAATAAAAATACGGTCAACAAGCTCTTGATCAGATTTTCTTATAAAAAGTTTCATTTAATTTTAATTTATATTTCAAATAAATAAAAATTAATTTAAAAATTAAAATTATTAAAAGAACAGTCAACAAGACCTAAATGTTCATTTCATATCAATTTTACATTTTTCTTGTCATTTTTATCATTAATAAATTAAAAAAGAATAAAAATTAAAAACACTACAATAAAGTCAACAAGCCTTTTGATATTAATTATATTTTATTATTATTATCAAATTATTTCTTTATTTTTATCACATTACAATTTTTACCAAACTTTGCCTTCATGTAAAAGTTATTTTCTTTTTATCTTTTATTTTTATTATCATTGTATGATTAATAATCTTTTAAAGAAAGAATCTAATAAAGAAATAAAATCTTTGGTTTTGTAAATTCTTTTATGAGGAACTGGCTTCAGCCTAAATGATCTTTTAAATTGGTCACTGATTACAATATAGAGCCAGGAAGGACTGAAAAAAAGAATCAAAGACAAGGACAAGAGATTTTGACAAAAAAAATAGAGACAAAGAAGAGAAAGAAAAGGAAAAGAGACAGGAAGAAAACAGGGAAAGAGTACAAATGAAAATCAGACAAGACAGGGTTTGAGTAGAATAGATTTGGAAGGAGAAAAGAAGAAGAAGAGAGATTGAGATGGTTTTGAGAGTGGAAGTCACAAGTGAGTTTCAGTCCAAAAGATTTCAGTTGATCCTCCTATTTTTTCTGCAAGTTGGACTTGAATAAGTTTATATGAGCAAAGCCAAGAAGAAAATCAGAAAGAGATCAATTTATAAACATTAGGCCCCAGTTATAAAGAGGTTTTGAGTTTGTTTTGAGATTTCTTTTGAGTTTATTTTGAGTTCATTTTGGTTCAAATTTTGAATCAAACAAAAACTCAAAACAAACTCAAAACGGAAACAAAAAATTATCCTCAATTATAAAGAGCTTTTTAAAATAAGTATTTTCTTTTTTTTTTGATTTAATTTTTTTTTTTTAAATTTTTTATTCAATTTAAAATTTAATTATTCAATTTTAGATATTTATTGAAAAAACCCAGAATTTTACTACCCAAAAAAAACCGGTGCGTCAAAATCAAATAGACCAATTGGAAAAAATTGTCCTTCAAATACCCAAGATCTACAATACTAACTGGATTTTACTCAAACTGTGGCCAAGAGTTACGTACTATTTCATTCACCTAATCAATTGATCTAGATGGCAATAGCGACTGACACCTGGTGTACTTTTCATGTAGTTTCTAATGACAGAGCACATGCTGGCCACGTTGGAAATTTGGCACCAACTGCGCCAACCAAGGGAACTAGAATATGTACGCAAGAGTTGGATTCATTGACAGTGTGGTGCTTGTTGGGCCCCATGGTATGACATCCTGCAGTGTTTCAGCGAGGATTTCATCCAATTGTTCTGGATGACTCAACCAGAATTTTTCTGGTTGGTCAATTTGCTAAGGCCATCTTTGAAGCTGGATCCAATGGGCTGTGGTGATCCTCTTTCTGTGGAGGTGCAGGTGGGTGTTAGTTTGTATCACATGGGTAATGGCATAACCCATGTGACAGTGGGTCATATATTCCATATTGGTAAAGAAACAGCGCTAAAAACTTTCAATTGTTTTGTAAAAGCAACTATATTCCATCTGAATCAGAATATCATGAAGTATGTAAAACATTCTCTCTTACCTGACCATTGTGTAAGAATGCACTGACCCTTTTCTTATTTTTTGTTTGGCAGATTTCCCCTTCCTAATGACTCAGAGGTCTGGGCCAAGATTTACCAAGTCTTTGAGGCCAGGAATGACATCCCGGGTATTGTTGGTGCTATTGATGGCACCCACATACCTATCTCACAGCCAGCGGGTGACAAATGGCACACTTATATCAACAGGAAAGGGTGGGCTTCATTGGTCTTCCAATGTGTTGTAGACGCAGATGGCAACTTCAGGGATGTGAGTAAGTACTACTTCCTATCAGCTTGAAATTCATTGGTTTCTATCTCATCACTTATGGTAAACATATTTATGGTTAGTAATTCCAAACAGTTATATGGTGGCATGGCTTGATCTATACACAATGCAAGAGTATTCAGGAGATTACAACTAGGTAATAAGCTCATAAGTGGTGATCCTCCGTTCCCCAATCATTTTTATTTGATAGGTGACTTAGGGTACCCAGGCAACACTCAAATTATGATCCCTTATCCCAGTACACCAACTCAGTCTCTTTTAATTTTATCCACTTTTTAACTCACATATTTTTAGAAAAAACCTTTGGAAAATTGAAAAACAGGTTTTGTATGTTGCTCCATCCTTGAATTGCAAGGCCAAGGGACGCACGGGATGCGGTGTTTGGGTGTATGATGTTGCATAACGTCTTGAACCAACAAGGCTCTCTCTACTTGCAAACGTGGGATACACAAAGCGCAGAGGAGCTCTTACACTCAACAAATCAAGATGATGCTCCTCAAGTAACTGATCAGCTAGAAAACGGTGGGATTGCTGCTACAAGTGACATAATCAGAGAGAATTTATGTGTTTGACACTTGCTTTACGGGTTGTCATTGGTCTCTTGACTTAAGGTTTTAGATTAATTCATGTCTAGTATAATACTTACCAACTCACTTATCTTGATCCTAGCTAGTTTGGAAATAAATACACTCTTGTCTCTTTAATGAAAGCATAGCTTAATGTTAGCTTCATTCGCCCCTGTTACCAATCCACTTGGATTTGTTTTGCATAACATATCATGATCACAGTTGTTAATTAAATCTACAACTTTCAGATGCGCAAGGTGGGAACATTGGGAAGGAGTTTGATTTGTTCTAAGGTTAAGAAAATGTACAAAATATTCAGATGTGCAAGGTGGTAATTGTGGTCATTTCAGAGTGGAGATCTTGTAAGTCAACTGTTGATTTCTCTTGTTGAATAGATGATACTGATTCCTGTGTTTGAATATAAAAAAAACAATTGACCTTCCAAACCTATGGCGGTCAGACAGATTATAGAGCAATGCTTACCTTTCTGGACAGTCTTTTGATCAATGGAAAATTGTGTAAGTGTTGGATCCAGTTATCCTTGGATTCAATTGCAGATTCCTCCGTAGCACATGAAGTTGGCCATTGATAAGCTTCCCCTTGCTCCTCTAGACCTTTGGATTGTCCAACTTCCTGCTTCAGTGGAATATTGCAACAGGTCAATGTCCCCAATCAAATTTTGGCAAGTACTATCACCACAAGAAAAAATGGAGCAACCAAGGTTAGTTGCTTTGGCAAGAACAAAGGGACCCCTTTGTTCCTGTGAAAGCAACTCACCTTGGTTGCTCCATTTTTTCTGGTGGTGTATGTGGTTGGAAACTGGTAATTCATTGTTGAACACTTGTGGGTCATGATGGATCTCAAAAGTATGAGTCCCTTTGTCCATGTAGCTAGACTAGATCTGTTAGAAATGCAAAGATAAGTAAGGGCCGTGGTAGTAACTAAATGTGTAAAATTTGTAATCTATTTCAATATTACCTGTAATGAATAAAGGAATACTTGAAAACTTGAAGCAAAGTGGATGTGGATATTTGTATCCGTATGAAATTAAAACTGGGCTGGTCATGTTGACTTTCATGACTTGTCCCACTATTGGAGAAGCATGTGGGTTAGTGTTCTCATGACTCAAAATAATATATAATATATTTGGTGGATATAAGGTTATATACTACTTAATGAATATATCCACCACATATATCATGAAATATGTCTTACACTGCTACATGTGAAGCTCATTTTATTACAGTACCGTAGCTCAATACTAATGATGTGGACTTAAGTTATCATTACTCTGATGGGTGAGAATTGCGCATAATAAATGAGAAAAGAATAGCACACAATAAATGAGAAATAGAGCACCAACAACAATAGCGCACAATAAATGAGAAATAGAGAGCATCAACAACTATGACAAGAGTGAAAGATAGCTACAAAGTTAGAAGTGATAGCTAATAGCTGAGAATGATTAAACATGAAATAAGGAAAACAACTAAGATGAAACAAGGAAAATAACTAAGAAAGATTCAAGATGAAATAAGAAATATGCACGAGGAACCAGGGAGATACCCAACAACAGACAAAAAAAAATATATGTGACCGTTCACTGCCAAGATTCAAGTATTATTACAATTGATCTCCAAAAGCTCCAGGTAAACCTACTCATTGGGCCCCTTTACCAATGCAGATGGCCCCTGGTCCATAAGCTGGCTCAACAAACCCATCAGAAATTGGTTCATCATACTTGTCTGGGTCTCCTGTGCTTCCCTAAGTCACTTTGATTCCAGGAGTTCCTCCGCCACCAATTTCCAGGATTCCTCCTGCATGTGGGACTCAGCCAGTTGGGCCTCATAATGCACCATCTGAAGCATTTCTTGCCGCTTCTCATTGGCTATGCTGATCCTTGTTGCTGGACATGCTCTTCAGCTTGAGCGTCCAGTTGCTTGGCCTGCACTTCTGCTCTTGTGCTGCCTGCATCATGAGCATCAACCCACCCATGGTTTAATTTACATCATTTGGGGGTGCTTCATAACATCCTTTGCAAAAAATTTTGTGTGGGTCCTTCCTTTGGAGGTCGCACAGGGGTAGGAGTAGAGATGGACAGGGGTGTGTGAGATGTGGTAGAGAGTGGAGTATGGGAAGTAGTCCCCCCGCAACAGCAACACAAGTTCTTGGATTTAGACCTAATCAAGATGATTGAATTTTTCTTGTGTTGATTTTCAGCATAGCCCTTCTGATAACCCAGTTCCATCAGATCCAGCGGGGTCATGGGGAACAAATTGAAATTCTTGTGTCCGTCTTTGCTCTCATGGTCCCAGATGAGAACCTCATGGGGGGAAGCACTACCTTCTGTAGTAGAAGCGGGATTATCAGAGTTGATTTTGGATAAGATGTTATACATCTATCAAATGACCCGGATTTCAGCAGTGTAATTTTGGAATTATGATCATCTCCCACTTGCGCTTCATTACTCTTCATCATTGCACAGTTATAGTCTTAACCCTTGGACCTACTTGCCAGGGTTTTCCTTTTTTTATATGCTATAAAATCTGAAACAAGCAATGAAAATCCGCATTGGTTCTTGTTCCTTTGAACCAGCTTCCCATCATTAGCTGTTCCAATCACCCCTCTTTTCCATTGAAAATGAAGGTTTTACTGATCCTTTGATCCTACTCAGTACAAATGAAAACTGATCCATTGATCATTAAATTATTAGTCTCAATTTTCTTCATGTAATGAGAAAGAAGCCCAATCCATAACAAGACAAGGAAAAGGAAAATTAAGAACAAGGGAAATGAGATTTAAGAAACTCACAGTCTCTGATAGTTCATGTTTCTCAAGTTGAGAATTCAGCCCTCCCCCACCAGTTGCATCACATGAATCTTTGACCAACTGGAGTGAAAAGAACCAACAAAGCAACATAAATCCTCATTGTTTAAGTACCAGTTAATGCAGTCAGGCTTACCTTTCACTTGCCCATGAGTACCTTGTAACATGCGCCTAAAGTTGTCATGGGAAATTCATAAATTGGTGGGAATCCAATTTTGCGCCATTCATTATCCTTGAGGAATCACGACTACAGAATGAATCCAGTGGCTACCTCTTCTGCGGTATGATACTCAGTCCACAACGCCTTCATCAAGTTGATCAACTCCAAAGAGAGATCGTCATCCCATGTAAATAAAGGGGTCCTGGCACTATTCAACTGTGCTTGTTTCTCCGCAAGAACCTGGCAATCGGCCGTTGTTTTTGATTGTATGATTCTGTTGGAATTTAAGACTAAAAATATTTTTAGATTTTTATTTTTTTTAGAATAATTTTTATTTATATATTTTTTTTTTAATTATTGTATTGATTTAAAAGAAAGGAAAGAATTCGAGATTAAGGAAGAAGGGCAAGGAGGATGGTTATCTCACTTGGGTTGGCTCAGGTTGTTTTTGGATTTTTAGGAGAAGAACCCATGTTTTAATTTCTTTCTGACAACAGCAGATTAAATAGAAAAAAAAAACAATTTTAACCCTCCTGAACAGCTTGCCAGGGTCTAAAGTGGTTCTAACACCTAACACTAAAATAAATGACAATTTAAGAGAAAATTACTAAACACTAGAGATATCTTACTACTACGTTAATAATATTTCACACTATAAAATGGATTGTTGGTTCATTTTATTTAACTCCAAAATAATAAAGATAAAATAAAAATATAAAAAATATTTCTCAAGAAGAATGTTGAATACTGATGATCAAGGTTCAATGACTACGTGACACATACTACTGCAACTATTATCTATTTTTAAATATTTTATTTTTATTCTAATTCTTTTACTATTTTTATTTAACTAATTTACCTTGAAATAAAAAATATTTTAATTTAAAAATAACTTGGCATAATTGTAAGAAAATTGAGTGGTCATGAGGACCAAATTCCAACAGATTCCCTTCTCTGCTTTCTTTTATACTTGAATACAATGCCGCACCACAGAATCATTTTTTTTTCTTTTTCAATTACGCCTGTCAGCCGTGCTTTACGTTTGGATGAGGTTCTCTTGGGGGGTGCAGCCATCAATGGTTGGCTTTCAGGTATGGGCCGTTGACTTTCTGGTATCAGTGGGCTATCTGGTATCACTTGGCTTTCAGGTATCCACGGGCTTTCAGGATCTTGCAAGATGTCTGGTATCCGAGGGCTAAGTTGGCTTTCAGGTATCACCCCCAATTTGTCTTCCCCAGGTAGAGCATTAGGAGAAGTCATAGGTGGTGGCAGATCTGCCTGAAGATTGGTCCTTACGTTGGGAATGGGAGGTTGATAGTGGTGGTTTGCATAATCCATGTTTGACACCAGGTTTTGGTGTATTGGATTGGGATGGGGGAATAAACTTGGACTCTGTTGGTGATTTTATGGTACCTGATAATTGGAGTGAGGTTGGAATTGAGGAGGTCAGTGGTGAGACTGGAAAGCACTAGGATTGCTCTGGAACTGGTTCTGCATGGTGAAGTTCCATTGGACTTGCTGCATGAATTAAGAAGAAGGGAGATAATCATCTTTTTGGGAGTCGAAGAATTTGATCTGATTCAAATCCATGGTTGATTGGTCAGTAAGTGGGTGCAGATGGAGGTTGATGAAGATGATGGATCAGCTATTTTGCTGATGATTGGCTGCAAATTGGCATACGGAGGTCAACTATGGATATGTACTTACTTGTGCAATGCATGTACTTACATACACATATACATACACACCACGGACAAATATCTTGAATTCTCAAAATTTATTTTGAATCTCAACCCCACCTATCGAGGTGGATTTGAGATTCAAAACTAGTTTTGAGTTGTTTTTTGATTCAACATTTGAACCAAAATGACCTCAAAATAAACTCGATGACAAATTCAAAACAAATCTCAAAATCTCTTTATAACTGGGGCCTTAGGGCCCAGTTATAAGCAGATTTTGAGTTAGTTTTGAGATTTGTTTTGGTTTTATTTTGAGTACAATCCGGTTCTGATTTGGGTCACAAAAAAACTCAAAACAGAAAAAATTAAAAAAAGTCAATTATCACCATGGGAAAACTGGGCTCTCCGGCTGTCCAGTGAGCCTGTTTTTCCCATGGTGTATAAAGAGCCTGTTTTTTGTTCGGTGCCCAAAAAAAACAAATCTGCCTACCTTTTCTTTTTTTTCTGTACCAAAATAAAATCAAATCCTACCCAGTTTTTTTTTCTGTACCAAAATAAATACCGGCAGCTCAAATCGATTCTTTGCAAAACGGAATCCGCAACATTTGGAAAAATTGGTAACCTCAGGCACGATACTCAAGGAAAATCCCTTAACTTCCCCAAAGGTACGCAAGATTCCATTCTTATTTGTTAGATTCTAGATATATTGCAACCGTTTCTGACGTTTGGGGACCCTTTTCAGGAGGTTTCTCATTTCGGAACGTATGCTGGCAACTATGGCAATTTGGCACCACCTGCGCCAACCCAGGGAGTACCATGGGGACCCTTTTCAGGAGGTTTCTCATTTCGGAACGTATGCTGGCAACTATGGCAATTTGGCACCACCTGCGCCAACCCAGGGAGTTAATTTATGTGCGGAAAAGTTGAGTGCATTGTCGTTGCAGACCTCGGTGGGCCCCATGGTACGATATTTTCCAATGCGGCGACAACAACTTCATTCAGATGTTCCGCTTGAGTCGCCCTGATTTCTTCTGGTTGGTCAATCTGCTAAGGCCTTCACTTCAACTGGATCCGTTGGGCCGTGGGGATCCCTTGTCCGTGGAGGCGCAAGTAGCTGTAGGATTGTATTGCATGGGTCACAATGTGTCACATGTGACAGTGGCTCATATATTTCATATCGGTAAAGAAACAGCCCTCAAAACTTTCTATTGCTTTGTAAGAGCAATAATTTTTCATTTGCATCAGCATACCATCAAGTATGTCCAATGTTATGTCTTACTAGTCCTCCGTGTAACCATGATCTGATACTTCACTCGTCCACTCAAGATCAAGGCCCCACCCAAGTTGATACTCCACACAATTGTGCCATTGGCGTTACAAGGGACAGAATACGGGAAAATTTATGTTTTTGACAATGGCCTTACGGGTTTTTACTGGTCTCTTGACTTAAGGATTTATTTTAATTCATGTCTAGTGTAATACTTCTCAACTTACTTATCCTGATCCTTGAAATTTTTACAATAAATACACTTGTCTCTTGAATGATAGCGTGGCTTCATTTTAGCTTACATTTTCTCCGGTTACCAATCCACTTGGGATTTGTTTTTCATAAAATATAAAATATCATGATCATACTCAGGGAGTTTGTTTTGGTGTAGGGTTAAGAAAATTTACAACTTTCAGATACGCAAGATGGGGGAAAATACAGTGACGCATCATGATTATTGTCAGGGAGTTTGTTTTGTTTTGATTTCAAGGAAATACACAAAGAAATCTTATGTGCAAGGAGGTCATTGCGGTCATTGCAGATCTGAGATCTTGTGAGTTGACTGTTGATTTCTCTGTTTGAATTGATGATACTGATTCCTGTGTTTGAATATAAACAAAACATATGGACCTTCAAAATCTATGGCAGTCAGATGTATTATACAGAAATGCTTACCTTTCTAGTTTTGATCAAAAGTGAAGAAATAATTTCTAAATGGCCTAAGACCAGACTTGATTGCAAAAGAAAACAAAACAATAAGATTAAGAAAATTTTTAATGACAATATTTGATTTTGAAATAACCAACAGGCAGTTTTTTTTTTTTTATGTTTTAAATTATTTTGGAGAACATTTAATTGAGGAAAATTGGAAAACAGAAACTAAAAGAAAAGCAATTAGAATTTTATTGTTTTTATGAAATGACTAGATTTTTATCTTACTAAGAAAGAGAAGCAGATCGACTTTGGGTTTTTGGCAACAGAGTCTTAGCAAGTTTTTCAGGTCTGAGACATAAATAAGAGTGATTTATTAGTTTTTTTTGAGGAAGTGTTGAATCAAAAAAGCAATATACCAATGAGATGTTTTGACTTCTTGATTTGGTTTGGATTGAGGTTGAAGATTTGATAGAGGTGATTAGGAAGTGTTAATTATGATTCTATCCAATTGATTTTAATTTTGACTTGTGATTGAATGTTGAATAAGGTTTTCTAGTTTTGGAGTTTTCACACCCTCTTGAGATTGATTAAATTTTAATATATAACAGAATTCTCAGAAACAGATTAAAAGAAAGAAATCTTTAAAGAAAATTAAATGAAAAATTAATGATAATTTCAACACGCCGCCTTGATTCAAAAAAATGTGTTGGTGGAGCTAATGGAATTTACAAGTAGAGATAGTGATGTTTTATCACATGCTTTTGTGAGACCGTCTGCAATCATGAGATCTCTTGATATTAAATTCAATTGAATTTTATTCATGGTATATTCCACACGGAGACACTTGGTTTTTAGATCAACATGCTTGGATTTGGAGTTTGAGCCAAACTTCTTGATCTTGTCATCTAAACCCTTATTATCAATATAAAATACAGTGGGATCAAGCTGTGTATGCCAGAGATCGGAAACTAATTGTTTTAACCAAGCGCATTCATCTTGGCTGTCGGACAGGGCATTAAGCTCAGTGTCCGTTGAGTTTTTAACTATGTTCCGTTGTTTTCTGCTGGTCCAAGAAAGTGGTGACCCATGAAAAAAACATATAAATCCTGATTGAGAAAGCCGTAAATCTGAGTCATCTGCCCAGGTGGCATCACTATAGGATATGATTTGATTTGCATTAGATTTCGGTCCAAGTACAAGGGGTACGTGAAAAGTGCCTTTCAAGTATTTCCAAACATTTTTGACCTCTATCCAATGTCGTATGCTTGGTTTATGTTGAAATCGAGACAAGCTTGACAAACCAAATACAACGTCTGGGGGACCCAACCGAGCAATGTGGTTGAGCCGGCCAATTGCCAAGAAATATTTGACATTTAGATTATTGAACACGTCGTTTTCTTCATCAGTGGCGGGTTGAAGATCGATTCCAGGTGTACAAGGTGTACTGACAGGTTTAGCATCAACAACCCCGATCTCTTCAAGACCCTTTTGGATATGATTGGGTAACGATAATTGAAAGAAAACATGTTTGAATTCAACCTTCATTCCCAACAAGGTGTTCGGAGGATGGGCAGACAAATTTTGAAATTTATTAAGGAAATTGATTTTGAAAGTTTCACAGTTGCCGACTACGATGAGAACGTCAACATGAAAAAAAATTGTGGAGGATCCATCATTTCCAAGATAGAGGCAAGGATCGCACAAACTTTCTGTGTATCCTTGATTTGTTATCCATTTGATGAGATATGTATACCAGTTAAGGGGTGCTTGCTTTAGCCCGTAGAGTGATTTTTTAAGTTTAAGAACTGCGCATGTTTTCTTGCAACCTTTTGGAGTTTTTATGAATATCTCTTCCTGAATTGGTGAGTTAAGGACGGCTCCCTTTACATCAAATTTTACGATTGGAAGGGATTTCTCAGCTGCGTAGATCAGCAGGGCTCTCAATGGTTCAGGTTTACTGGTGGTTGCGTAGGTGTCGAAGTAGTCGATGCCAAATTTTTGATTGTACCCCTTGGCACATAGGCGTGCTTTGTAAATTGGAGGTTCGCCATGAGTGTTAGTTTTCACTCTGAAGGCCCAGGTAGTATCTAAGAGATTGGGAATGACTTCACTTCCTTCATATGGTTCCCATACTTCAAAGTCTTCCATAGTTTGAAGCTCTTTGTCAATCGCCTCATTCCACTTGTCAGTGTCTGAACGCGGTTGAGATTCAAAAAAATTGTGTGGGGTATTCTCAACAAAAGCTGAATACTTGACTGGTTTCACTTTTGTGTTTTGATCTCGCAAGGGTCTAGTGTCTGATTCTCCGGGAGTAGATTCAGGGTCTGAGGCCTGAACTGTGTTATCAAGACAATCTTGATCATAGTTGTCATCAAAATCTTCAAATGCCCGATTGGAATCACTTTCTCCTTTGATTTTGTGGATGAATGGTTCAGTGTCAGAGTGTATTGATATTATGTCAATGTCGATGGAGTATGACGTATAAAGTTGATTTGGAGGAGCATTGAGTTAAGATTTCCCCTTGTTGATGAATTCAATTTCATCAGGAAACAAGTCCTTCAGCCATTTGGTTTTGGTTGTAGCCTTGTCGAAGATCACGTTTTTACTCGAAATAATGCTTCCTCGAGGAGTCAGGATTTGGTAGGAGAGCAAATCAGGGATGTACCCTATGAGAATTCCCTCTTTTCCTTTGGAGTCAAATTTAGATTTCTTTGAAGGTGATTCATCTAGCCATGATAGAGTTTCACCAATGGGATGAAGATAATTGGCTGGCAGTTTCTTGTTATGAAAGATTTCGAAAGGACTTGGTTCACCTTTTGAGCGAGGTATTTGATTTAGAGTAAAAGCACAAGTTTGAATTACTTCGTGCCATAGATTCTTGGTTATTTTAGTCTGATGAAATACAGATTGAGCAGACTCACATAGGGTCCTGTTGGTTCTTTCTGCCCGACCGTTATGTTGCGGATGATATGGTTCACTGATTAATTGTTGTATGTTTCTTTTTTTCAAAAAACTCATTGAGTACCTTGTTGTTGAATTCACCACCCCCATATGAGCATACCTGAATTGGATAGTAACCCCTTTTTCGGTGCTCTTGTTTGATGATAAATTGAATGTTTTGAGCAGCATCGGATTTGGATTTAAGTGGAAAGGCTCCTATCATTCCGATAAAGTTATCAACTAGCGTGAGTGAAAAGCAATGACCGCTCTTGGACATGGGTCATAGTGGCCCAATGAGATCAAGATGTATGCGATAGACAACAAGTGATATATGTGTGACATGTGGAAGAAACCGATGAATACCTCTAAATCCGTAACTCCTCCTCTTCTAGGCAAAGTTTGCCTCTTCTACCATTTTGCTCTAGATAAAGAAAAACAAAAACAAACATGTCACAGATTTGTGACATGAGAATAACAAAAAGAAAAAAAAAATAAAAACTTGGAAGCATAAGTCACTACCTCAACACCCCCCCTTGCTGACAAGCAGTTTTATTTTTATTTTTATTTTATTCCTGAATTAATAACTATTAAATAATGAATTAATTTTTAATTTGTTAAAGAATTTAGTAATAATTTTGTTTTTAAAAACATGTCTATGTCTTGAATAAAACCAGAATCCATGAGTCAAACAAGAATAAATCCAAAAACTAGTCGATAGACGGGTTTTTCATCTAAAAGAGTCCAAACCAAATCCAAAATCGTGCTCACGCATGTGGCATTTTGTAGAGTTTTTAAAGCATAACGTATCTACCCAAGAGATGCACCTATGGACAGGACTTACTTGCTATGGCAGGTAACCCGCAATCAACTAAACCAAACATGTGCCTATGTTTTTGCAACATTATTCTAGACAAAGGTTTGGTTAGCATATCAGCTACCATGTCTTGCGTTGAAACGTGTAAAATAATGATCTTGTTGTCCCGTACAACTTCTCGAATGAAGTGAAACCTTGCATTGATATGCTTTGTTCTTGAATGATGTTCGGGATTTTTTGCTAGCGCTTTCGCGCCCTCATTATCAACGTGCAGTGGAATCGAATTGTTTGGATAAATATGCATTTCGATAAGTAAATTACGAAGCCATAGTGCTTCTTTACAAGAGTCAGACATGGCTTTGTATTCAGCCTCTGTACTAGACAAGGATACAGTCGCCTGTTTTCGAGACTTCCATGAAATAGCCCCTAAACCGAAACAAAAAGTATATCCTGAGGTAGAACGAAGATCTTCTCGATCTTCTGCCCAATCAGAATCAGAAAAACCAGCGCAAGAGATATTCCCCCCTAGTTGAAGCGATAAATATTTGGTTGAAACTAAATAATTTAAAATCCTGAGTGCAGCTTTCCAGTGAGAAATCGAAGGGTCTTTCAAAAACTGAGACAGCTTATTAACTGCGAAAGAAACATCTGGTCATGTACATTGCGAGACCCAGAGTAGGCACCCGATCATCTGCGGGTAAGCCCCAGGTGATGGCAACTCTTGAGTAGTTTTCTTTACTAAATCTTTAAAGTAAATATCGGTCGGAGTTGCCACTTTAAAATAATCCTCATTGATGAAACGAGTTTTCAAAGCATCTATGTAATGGGCTTGATTGAGATAAAGCAGTTTAAGTTTAAGAGAGCGTTCAATCTTCAAAGAAAGGAAATAATGTAATTCATCCTCCGCACCAATCTTGAATTTAGCACCCAAATTTTTTATAAGTTCGTCAACAAAGTTTTCTTCTCCCACAATTGCCAAATCATCGACATGTATCGTTAACGCGCCTAATAAGTTTTTTCCTTTTAGTCTAAAATATAAAGTAGGGTCATATTTTGATTGAAACAGACCTAAATTAAATAATGCATGATGCAACTCCAAATTCCATTGTTGTGGAGATTGCTTTAGAATGTACAAAGAACAATTAACTTGGCACACATAATCCGGATGATCCACATTTTGAAAACCTGGCGGTTGTTCCATATAAACGGGAGAGTCCAAACGACCATTTAAAAAGGCTGTTTTAAAATCTACTTGTCGACCCTTCCATTCTTTTGCCGCCAGTAAACTGAGAATTAGTCGCAAAGTCCCTTATCTTAAAGTGGGAGAAAAAACTTCGTCATAGTCAATCCCTTTGATTTGAGCGTACCCCATAGCAACTAGCCGAGCTTTAAGTTTAATAATGGTATTATCAGGTCGCCTTTTTACCTTGAAGATCCACTTGGATTTAATTATCTTCCTAGCACTAGGTCTAGC